>JASDQU010014429.1:83036-103384 GCA_032191745.1 Picea mariana
TAAATAAAACCATAAACTAGACTCTGCTCAAAATAGTAATGGATTTACATATTCATGTGAAAGAGCTTCCTCTGCAGTGCAACGACGAGAAGGGTTGAAATGAAGCATTCGAGAGAGCAAGTCTAATGCCTCATCATCCACTTCGCCCAAGGTGCTTTCCACTTTTCTAACCTAAGATTAAAACAATGGTAGTATTGAATATTAAATGTAGAAATGTTTAATGGTAAGAATATGTGAATCATATGTTCAAATCCATAAGTCACATGTTCAAATCTCTAGAAGTAGGGTTGTAGACATCTCTACATAGAAAAGTTTCCTTGTCCTAAAAACAAGAAAGTGTTATACACTAATTTGATAATTTATACACCAATTTGATAATTTAACATGATACTTTAACAGTAAACTTATAATTAAATTAAAAATTAAAAATAAAAATAATTTAAAATCACTACTTACGTTTCCAGGTAGGTTCTTTAAGTACTGTCGCCACTTTGGATTTGGTACACAACAATCGATATCCTTCCAACATGGCGTTCCAATTATACTGAATATATTACATATCTATAACAAAATGCATACCATCAATAAACTGTTTTTGGTTTCTCAGTTCAGTTGTGAATATATGAATATGTTTATAATACATTGAAACAGATCAAGCACCGTTTGAAGTTGCTCTAATTCAGAATCAGTTAATTTCTCATCAGCTTGAGGATATTTATAATTTGTGTCCCTGTAATGAATGCCAAAATATCAAAACCTCTTCAAAAGATTTAGATTCAGAGTTTGCAAATAAGATACAGAATAATTATTGAGAAGTTTCCTTACTTTTGATGGAAGATATGCTGTATTGGAAGTTTTCCAGGTGAACACAACTTCAACAATTTCTGTTTTCGAAATAAACGTTAGCTGAAGTAAATAATAAGTATAAGAAATTAGTATAGTTCAGGAAATCTTACCCAAAAAATGCAGCCCGATCCCCATCTGCGCAAGGTATAATTGATGAGATAGCTTATAATTAGTTACCCAAAGAGGAACAGTGATCCTAAACCAAGTGGAATCTTCATGTCTGTGTAAATGATAAATGGATGCTGTAGCAGTAAAGATCTTACATGTCTATTGCTGAGCCATAGTTTCCATGCGACATGATAACTTCTGGAGCACGATAAGTAGGTGTCATAACCTACAAACATTCAGTACTACTATTTTAAATGTATTATAGCATCATTGAAGCTATTCTATAATTGCAGGGTTATGATGCCCAGAACTTACAGATATTGAATAACGTCTTTGATTGTTTACATTACTGGTAACCTGGATATAGAATTGAGCAGTGTCAGTTTTTTGGTGTTTGTATTTGCTCCCCAGAAGTTGGAGGCCGTTTATAAGAGATGATTTATGCTGGAATTTGGCGAAACATTACAGGTGGAGTTTTGATTTTTGTTTATTTTGGGAAATTTTAAGTTTTTGGATAGATTTAGAAAAGGCTAAAACCTCAAGGTCAGAGTTTATCAATGGACGAAACTCTGCATATGATGAACAACTATCCTTTCCATCAAAATTTTTACCAAATTTCAATTTGAAAATTTGTGTCCTTTGATACCCTCAATTTTTTTTCCTTTTACAGAATTTCAATGTCAAAATTTGTGTCCTTTGATAAAGGTGCCCTAGCCCTAAATTTTTCCCTTTTATGTTAGAAATATTTGCAAAAATAAATTTTACCAAGTTTCAATTTGAAAATTTGTGTCCTTTCATAAAGGTGTCCTAAATTTTTCCAGTTAGAAAATTTGCAAAAAATAAATTTGAGTGCCCATTATCAAAGGCCACACCCAATAGTAAAGTGCCCTAGTAGAGTGCTCTGGGCAGGAAGAAATGTCTATATATATATCTGTAACACTAAAATAAAACTAAAAAAGGAAACAAATATTACCTCTTCGACTGGGAGAGAAAGACTGAAGTCACAAATCTTGACAGTCATCGGTGATATTACCAATACATTTCCAGCTTTGATATCCCTGTAGGAGGACATGATACCCTATACAGTTTTTTTCAAAAATAACAGTCGGAAACGAGCTTATGTTTAAAGTAAGTTGAGAACTATAGTGATCAAGAGTACCTGTGCAAGACATTGCAGAAATGCATGTATTTAAGCCCCTCCAGTATCTGCCGCATGAGATGCTTGACATCATCAGGACATAGTGGACCTTGTAAATCCAGAATAGAACCTCTGCCAATTCATATCAAACCACATATATGTTCCATCTTGCATAATCCACACAGATTTAGAGATGGGTGTGTGGGTGGGTGGGTAGGTGGTGAAAATGAGAAATTATAATATAATACCTATCAGCAAATTGTGATACAATGTACAGGTCAGTTCTATCATTTTTGTCTTCAGGGCTATTCAGAAAAACGTCCATCACTGCAGAAACATAAGAGGCGAGAAGGATATTATTCAAAATATTTAAGTTGATCTCATATAAACATAACAATAGAAGGTCATGCTGATAATTTTCATTCATGGTGAGATTTTTCTTCTTTTCCTTTTTATCAATGTGAAAAATAATCCCTATGCAAAAACCCTAAACAAAAATTCTACACTAATCCTTAGGTTTTCGGGAAATTAATCAGGGCGCACAGGAGAGTATGTTAGGGTGAGATAGTCGACGCATAACGCAAACTTCCCGAAGAACTCTCTTCAAGCTTGACTCAGATTGCATCACATCTTTCACCATCTGTCCATTTCAAACATCAAAGAATTTAACGATTCAAATTCCTAACAATGTCTTTATTTTTCCCCAAATGTCTGTAAACAATTACGTACCTTCACAGCAACGAACTCATCAGTTCGTTTGTCTTGGGCTTTACAGACTTGGGCATATGCTCCCCCTCCCAGAAATTCGAGTATCTTGTATCTGCTTCCTACTGCCAAAAAAAATCAATACACATCATGTTATTGAAAGACTCAAGGCCCTTTTTCAGACTGGACCAGAGGAAGGTGGAAAACTGTAATAAGTTCTTAAACGAATAATTGATGGAATGCATATATATATGCCTTGCCACAACATGCCATCAACTTCATAAAGGCCTTTCTTAGCGTCCACCTCTGAAATTTCCGATGACCTGGCACCTGTAAAAAAGGCGGTTGCCATGGCGATTCCCATTGGAGAAAAATTGAACGAAATAATATAGATGAGATTTTGAGATTGTATTCCCATTCAATGGCCTCGCAATCAGAAAATAACAGTTCATATGAGAATCATATGAATGGACTGAGAGGCATGGGCAGACGTTGCGTCTTTTAGTTCTAGTCTGTCAGAACTAAATTCTAGTGTAAAGATGTTAAGATAAATACCTCATTTAATCTAAACGGTATTAGTCACTTTCTGTCTTTAGTCATGGTGGCAGTGAGTAGTTTTGATCTTGGGTTTAGCTCAGATTAACTCCATTTCCTTAATAAAAAAAAAGTTATAGATTTACTTTGATAAATGTTTTCAATTTTATTTGAAAAATTAAATTTTCAATAAACATGTTATTTGTGGAAATTGAATTTGAGTTGGTTTTTAGAAAGTTCTTTCTCTATAATGTTTTAAAAAAAATAGAAATAATAGGGGTAGAAAGCATGGAAAAATTTGTCTTGTGAAATCATTTGTAGTCTATTCAGCTATGCTTTGTTGAAGGTTGCCTCCTCTAAGAAGTAAGTGAACTCTGCTCTCAAGATAATAAATGTATCATTTTTGGATCAATTGTGTCATTGTGCTTACAGTTTCATTTTTTTTGCTAATTATTGTAATAATCATTGTGTTACCACTATGCATATTTCCTTCTGCACTACAAGTATAGAAATGCATTACTGGTTCAGCATTGTTTGTGTATGAAGCACCTATGATTTTTAGTTTTTGTATGCCTCACTATGTTTAAGTTATAGTGTGCTCAGTTCGATTAAGTGCTTGTATAATTAGTACGTACAGGTGCCTATAAGATACGATGTTGTTGTCATTTATTTTTAGTAAGCTCTAAGTTGTAATGCTCACTCATCATATGTATACATAGAACAAATTCTCTTTTATATGGGTATCCACAAAAAGGTTTGCATGTGACATTGTGTCTAAAGCTTTACAGTGTCATTTTTACTGCTTTGAAACTTTTCCAAAGTTCAAACAAGTTATGATTTTTATTTATTTATTTATAATATACATATAACCCACAAGAAGGTTACAATTTAAATTACAACATATGATGATTTTTATTTTCTATTGAAGTTACAATTTATTTATTTGGTGGTGTGTTAACTTTTAACATTGTAAAAAATTGGAAGGGTAATAATTTATTTAAAATAATTTTTATTTTGAAATGTGTATTTAAGTTACTCTTGTCAATTGAAGTACAACTATTTTTACAACTTTTCATCATAGAAGGGTTAGATGAAAATATACCCTTCAACTTGAAATGAAGAGTAACCCTTCAAATTTGATAAGTGCTTAAGTGTTTCTAATGCAATAAAAGTTAACTAAAAAAAGGAATTGAAGGAATTTTGGGTGGGCCATGAATAAAATTTTCAACATCAATATGTTATAGTTTATGAAATGAAATGTCATAGTCTAAGTAGCAAATGATTTGGCCATTTTTTGACACCCTCCTATTCATCGATTCCAGCCACTGGACCCTCTGACAACTCACTCCACTGACTCACCATGCCGCATGCGCTATAGTATGGAAGAGTTACTGTTAGGTTACTACACCTACGAATTTTTTTTTCCAGGAGTTTCCCAAACTATTGAACTTCAAATCAATGGTTTAATAATCTTTATCCCTGCCACATTTGATGTGCCAATTTAGTAACCAATTGTCGAACATGTCTTCAAACGAAAAAAACATTCTACTTAATGTCAAATTCCAAGCCTGGATGGGACCATGCTCTACCTATGGATGAGCCACCAATTAATGGGTGGGACCCACAACGAGATGATTGTGACCCTATTTCAGATATGGGATTTGTTGTTTTTGTTTAGTCTTAATGTCCATCTTTAGTATGGCCAATGGGCCATTAGATTTGGTTTTCAATCTTTGTGCTTTGGCCTATGGCAATATCACTATTATTATTTTGGACTTGTAAAGCCATAGGGGTTTGGAATTTATGTTGTTTGATAGTTCTTTAGGCATTTGCAAGTCACTTTGCATGATTCCCCCTTTTTCCCTAGAATATCTGGGTGAAGAATGGTGCCAACCACCAACTGTAAGAGTTGTTGGTAACTTCAAGGGACTCACCTAGATTATGAACATGTGAACTCCTCATCAGCAACATGCCTTTGGCAAATGGTCCATTTGATTGAGCAAACCCCCTTGGGGATAAAGTTACCTAAATCTTTGTAACACACTAGGTTTCATAAACCCATTTTAAATAATGTGTTGTTACATTGCTGAGAGGCTAGAGTGCCCAAACAATTATTAAATGGTCAGTGTGCCCAAGAAATGTATTTTTTTTATCATTATTAATAATACATACATTTTTGGTTGCTAGACGAACAAGGACTAGAGTTATAGGGGGCTATGATTCCATAAGAGAGGGGGCTTGAGGGGATAAATGTTTATTTCCTATTTTAATTACCCTTTTGTCTAAGGGGGTGGATCAATTACGTGGGCTTCTTGGGGAAGGCCAGGAGGTTCTTGATTCCCCCCTCCGAATTACTTAAACCCGTGTCTAGTTTGATGGGGGGTTTGGTTGATAGTCCGTCGCTCATTTTTGCTCGTTCACTCCTTCATTCACTTTTTACTCATTCATTCATTCCATTCTTACCTATCACTTATTCATCCATCCCCATTCGCGTCTTGGCTTGGGAAAGGGAACCAAACTGCCGAAGAGCAACCATGGTATCTGTTGGCCCTTGACCAATTTTTGAGGATTCTTGGTCATGTTAGACCTATTTTTGGGACTTCGACAGGTTGTCGAAGGTGGAGCGCAAGACGAAGCAGAGATCGCGGAATCTTTGCCCCTTTTAGGGCCCTTTTTGGGATTTGGGATTATGTAACGGGTATGGAGATGCCGGCCCATGGGTTTACCCATGCTTAGGCCTATTTTGTATGTATAAATAAATGCTAAGGTGATGTAGTGAGTATGAATGAATGGCTAAGTGCCTTTTGGCTAGATACGAGTAATGGTTGTAGTTCGATCTATGTGATCAAAAGTGCTAAGTGTTGAGTGGAGATTACTTTTGTGCATACTGTATGAGGCTTGTAGAGCTAAGTGCAAGTGAGTGTAAGAGATTGAGAAGAGGCTTAGTGTTGTAACCTAGCTCAGGGAAGGAGGATCTAGCGAGGTGAGCAGATCTCCTGTCCTCTGCAGAGTAGGGTTTTTGTGGCTCCATGCATGTAACTGATTGAAGAAGCTAATAAAGAAGACCAAGAGTTGGTGGACGTAGCCCCAGGGTGGGGGTGAACCATGTATATGTTGTGTTTCTCTTCTTTGTGCAATGTATTGATGTGTTTATATGTTAACTTGATTAGTGCTTTGATATAGATGAATGGTAGATAGATATGTTAATGCTATGTGCTTAATAGTATGGATGAATACTAGACTTGGACTATGTGGATGTGCTTAGTGCTTGAATATAGTAGATCTGGTTAAGTACTGCAATGCTATGTAATTAGGGTTTAACTGCGTTGTAAACTAAGACTAGATATTGATGAACTATAACTGCTAAGTGCCCTGTTAAGGTATTACAATCACATATCTATTTCCCAACTACGATTGCACACACTGGATGGTGCGCTCTTGAGCGTTGAACCCTGGATCTGCCTCTATGCCAACAAATGGTTCTGTTGCCGGGACTGAAACTGTGATTGCTGGGAACTGAGGAAGAAGAAGCTCTGTGCGAAGATTTGACCTAAAACTATGAAAGCTCTGTGCGTAGATCTGTTTCCCTAGTGTGCAGTATTCTACTTGATCTGTGAAGATCTGTGCCAAGAAGAGGGGTCAAATCTGAAGAAAAGAGGTAAGGTTTGAAAGCTTTGTGCTTAGTTAACGGTAAAAGTGTGAATTTTTGGTTAAAGAGGTAAGATTTGCAAGCTCTATACTCTGATAAAGGTAAGAATAGTGAAAAGTTTTAGATCTGGAAGCTTTGTGCTCTGCTGAAGATAAGATTAGTGAAAAATTTTGTTTCTAAATTATGGATCTAGGTATGTTTGATAAGATTTGTCCTAGCTTGAAAACTAGGGCACTGATAGATAAAAGAAGATTTGATATGAGTAGATGTGAAAAGAATAGTGAAAGATATGTTATACCTATGCATAGAAAGAATGATTGGACTAACAAATGGATGCAGGATCCTAGAAATAATATTTTGCAGGTTAACTACCATGATCCTAGTGCGCAGTACAGGAAAGGCTGGGGATCATTTAGGAAGAAGAGAGGATTAACTCTTTGTTACGATTGCAGAAGATCGGGGCATCTGGCTAAGGAATGTCCTGGTAGAAGACCTAGTTGTCTCTGTTGTAAGGCTATGGACCATGAAGTTTTAGATTTCCCTAGAATGAATGCTAAGCTTGAAAAAATGAATATGAGAGAAGAAGACCATGAGAAAGGTCAGGCAACTAAGACCATGGCAGAACCTCAGAAAGAATCAGAGACTGTATTGTTGCAAATGAAAGAAACCCTGAATGACCACCAAGATACTAATCTATCAGAGGTCTTAAAAGAGAAAGAGAAAATAGAAGTAAGAATAAGAGACTTCGACATTGATTGCATTCTGGATGAAGAAACACAGGTAAATATTATGACAAAAAGAACTTGGGAAGCTCTAGGAAAGCCTGCTATGATTCCTTCACTGGGAGGAATAGGATTATTTAGAGGAAAATTGATAACCCTATGTGGAAGACTCACCAAGGTATCTATGACTGCTCATGGAGCTTCGACAGAGGAAGATTTTTAGATTTTTAAATTTATTGAGAACAACACCCCATTTGCTATATTACTAGAAAAACCTTGGGTTGACAGAGATCATGCCAGAAGGAAAGAAGAAGAAGCCTTAGAGTAGAAGAAGCAAGAGTTGAAATATTTCATGACTAGGAGGATCGCACACTTGATTGAATAACATGAGAAAAGATTGAAGCTATTTAACACCAGAGACTTGGATGTCAAAGTTGCAAGAACACAAGAGGAATCACAAGAGAATGAAGTACCTACCCCAGATAAAGAAGAAGTATTTCCCTTGAATCCTAGGAAGGAATCTCAACAACGCGAAGTTACTATGAAAAAAGATGATAAGAATCAAAATGGAAAGAGGAACACCGAGACGAAGCTCACTGGGAAAAAGGATAAAAAGATAAGTAAGAAGAGAGATAAGATCGAAAAGTTACAGAAGGTTCCAGAGGGAACTTCGCAGAAGGAAGAATTGCAAAACTGGAACTTCGTCGGGATATCATAACAGTGCCACATGGCACTTCGCCATAGCGAAGCAATATAGCTGTTGGGAACAGTATAACTGTTAGGATGACATCCCCAATTAGGAGGATATGTACGACAGAATCGAGGTCAAGCTCCGAGGGGTACAACAGGCCCTTCAGTCCATCCGCTCAGTGTCCGCTACGCCCCTGCCATCGGAAGAACTTGAGTTGGGAAATGAGCCAGCCCAACTCCGTCGACTAGTTGATGCAGTCGAAGCTCGCCTTCGTCGTGCATAAGAAGAAATAGAACAACCCACCTAGGCCTTGAATCAAGTGCAAGGAGTGCTCGTAGAGCAATGCCGAGTTGCAAAGTAGGAGAAGGTTGCTCTCCAGGCAAAATTGGAAGAGGAGAAAACACAGATTCGGCAAGAAAAAGAATAGTTGCTCGTAGAGAAACTCGAAGTGAAAAAAGCAGTCAACAGAGAACTCCACATTGTGACAGGCTTAGAGCCACAGACAGAAGACCAAGTCGCACATCAAGTAGAGCAGCTTGTGGAAGCTATCCAACAACTACAACAAAGAATATCAGACTTAGAGCTCCACACAGTGCCCAACACCCCGCAGGATGTAAGGGATCAAAGAGAAGAAACTACTCGAGGCACAATTGAGAGGATAAATGCCCTTGCCTTGGAATGCAAACAACTGAGTGATCGCAGTGCCCAGAAATATGAGCGACTCACTAAGAATCCATAACTGAAGACACTGGAGTCACAGCTCCAGAAGGTGAAGTATCAAGCAGAAACAATACAGGCACAGTTGAATCCCCTGTCAGCTGTTGAAAGAATGAAGCAATGTCAAGAGCAGCGCACTGCCCAATAGCATATCCACACTATTTAGAGCAGAGTCATGGAAGTGACTCAGAGGCTCCAACCTATACAGGATGAGGCTTGCCAGCTATTCGTAGAGATTGAGGGATGAGGAGCAGAAGTGGAACAAGTCATCACTACAGCTGAACGACTCCTAGAGGAACCTGTCAACGAAGCTGTCATCCAAGAGTTCGTTGAACAAGAGGCTGTGGCACAAAAACAAGTCGAAGCAACTCAAGCCAAGCTCGAGGCTTTCGAAGCAGAGCTACCCAGATAAGAGTGACTTGGGACGAGTCATAGGTGAGTGTTGGGGGCTTGTTGGCCCTTGACCAAGTTTTGAGGATTCTTGGTCATGTTAGACCTATTTTTGGGACTTCGATAGGCTGTCGAAGGAAGAGAGCAAGATGAAGCAAAGATTGCGGGATCTCGGCCCCTTTTAGGGCCCTTTTTTGGATTTGGGATTATGTAACAGGTATGGGGATGTTGGCCTATGGTTTTACCCATGCTTAGGCCTATTTTGTATGTATAAATAGATGCTAACGCGATGTAGTGAGTATGAATGAATGGCTAAGTTCCTTTTGGCTAGATACGAGTAATGGTTGTAGCTTGATCTATGTGATCGAAAGTGCTAAGTGCTGAGTGGAGATTGCTTTTGTGCATACTGTATGAGGCTTGTAGAGCTAAGTGCAAGCGAGTGTAAGAGATTGAGAAGAGGCTTAGTGCTGTAACCTAGCCCGGGGAAGGAGGATTTAGCGAGGTGCGCAGATCTTCTATCCTCTGTGGAGTAGGGTTTTTGTGGCTTTGTGCATGTAATTGATTGAAGAAGCTAATAAAGAAGAAGAGTTGGTGGACGTAGCCCCAGGGTGGGGGTGAACCACGTACATGCTGTGTTACTCTGCTTTGTGCGATGTATTGATGTGTTTATATGTTAACTTGCTTAGTTCTTTGATATAGATGAATGGTAGATAGATATGTTAATGCTATGTGCTTAATAGTATGGATGAATACTAGACCTGGCCTATGTGATGTGCTTAGTGCTTGAATATAGTAGATCTGGTTAAGTACTGCAATGCTCTATAATTAGGGTTTAATTGCGTTGTAAACTAAGACTGGATATTGATGAAATATAACTGCTAAGTGCCCTGTTAAGGTATTATAGTCACAGATCTGTGCCCCAGTTACGGTTGCAGACACTGGAATCCTACAACCCCCCTGCCTCTACCTCGAGTGAGACTTCATCTGCTTCACAGGTGTTGTCGAAAGGGTCGGTAGTTAGGCTTTTGTTGGTGCGCTCTTGAGCGTTGAACCCTGGGTCTGCCCATGTGCCAACAGTATCATTGGTTGTAGAGGTCGCTGGTGTAAATTCAGCCATGACTTGAGGCCTGCATGTCTGAGATGCGTTGGCCTGTGTCCATCTTTGTTCAGAGCTGCGAGTCATGAGAGTTTTAGCATTGATATTATGGACCAGTTGCACTAGAGCCCTGGAAGGTGAAGGATTTCCTGAGGGACTGCGTGGCAGAGAAGGGTGGAGGTCCATTCCCTTGGGTGGTGTAAGTTGGGTAGAAGAGAGTTGGGTACTTGGATTATTGTGAGTGCCAGAAAGCCTGTGAGAGCTTGAGTGCTGACTGGTTTCGGAAGCCAAGTAACACTCTAGAACTGTCCTTGTGGATTCATAGCCCTGAATCGAGGGTGACATTGCTGTCAAGATTTGGAGTAGTAGTGTCTACGGTTGGGTGGAACGTCCTTGGTCTGCAACCAGTTGGTGTCTTCTTTTATAAAGATAAGTGCTCTCTATTATGGTATTATTTGCTTGTATGTGAATGTATTCCCTTGTGTATTTAATTATCATTTAATTGAATCTTTAGAATATGCATGCTTGTTGGTTATTGTTGTGCATGTCGTTAAATCCTTTTCTTTTATGCATCCTTATTAATTTAAAAGGGTATGGGTACGAGAAAGAAGTCCAAGGGTGGGCTTGAAGGAGGTGTACCCCGGCCTGTGGGTGGTTGGGTGTGTTACAATTTTGTATCAGTGCTTCTGGTTGAAACACCGGGTTGGTATGGGTCGGGTTTGTTGGTCAGAGTCTCGTGGTTGAGATCGAATTCTGACTGTGAAGTTGAAAATTTGGGGAGGAATAGCATTGTAGAATCTACGTAGGATCTAGAACATCAAAGGTCCTTTGTAAGGGTTCGAAGGTTCGTGATTGTCCCCTTCAAATTCAGGAGCGATCGTCATTGTGGGATCAAGAGAGATCTAGGATCGTTGGATCGAAGGGAAGGTGAAAAAGGGTTGTCTGATGAAAGCAAGGCAAAGGTTAAGTTAGAACCGTCAGATCCTATTGGAGAGATATATCGACGACCAAGAGGCATTGCGGGGAACCAAATTGCGTGGGAGTTAATTCCCCAAGGCGGTCCCACAATCCAAACCATGGTTTCACTGAGGGGTTACGTGTCAACGTCAAAAGAATTGCGAGGCGAAAGGCAGGTTACTCCAAACCGCTGATGTGCGCCCCCACAAATTGAAAGACATTAAGTGATGTGACATGTTAGTGATTGAATATCGAAACTCCGAAGAGTCGAAGTAGATTTAGACCGTTGATTGAGGTGGATGCATGGCAGGAGATCCGACACTTCGACGGATAACCACTTTGGAAGAAATACAAATGAGAAAAGCCGGAAATCCCAAAGGCCTGAAGGCTGGAGTTCATTCAAACCGTCCACCAATAAAGACACACGACACCAGATCTCTCACTTCAGAGATTTAGTACTCCATAAGGTTTTGCAGAGCGAAGCACTATGGAACGAATTACCTGAAATCCCAAAGTAATTGAGGACCATTGATCTTAAAAAAACAAGAACCGTTGATCTATGCAGCAGTATCTCCCGAAGTCCCAAATTCGGGGGCTAATATAGAATGTTCGATAAGGGAGACACATGCCGACAGATTGGCTAATTCGAGAATTTAGAGTTCAGGAGAATTGGAAGTTTGCTAGTGTGGAAACTCCCGAAGCCCGAAGTCCCGAAGTCTAAAGAGGCGAAGTAGTGGGGCACAATGATGTCACCTGGAGGTGATGTGGACCCTAGAATTCTGAAGTGACGTGGCTTGCGGATGTCACCTAGGATGATGTGGACACATGGGATGTGTGCCACGTGTCAGTGAGTTTTGAACATGTGGAGGATTGAAATGTTAGTTAGAACGTGACATGTGTCACCCGCCTGATTGGGCTACATGTCCGCTTCTGGTATTTCACCATGTGGCGACAGATCGCGCAATCTGGAGACTGGGTACTTCAGTGGAAAAATATGTGACAGTTGGCGTTGGGTCGAGAACTCCTGAAGAGATGAAGCGATTCACAGTTGTTGATCGGTAAGAGACACGCGTCGATGGATCGTTGACTTCAGGTGAAAGCACTTCGGAAGAAAGCGAAGTCAGAGAGTTTGAAACTCCCGAAGCCTGAAGAGTCGAAGCGATTTATAGTCGTGGGTCTGCAAGAGGACACACGTTGAGAGATCGTGAACTCTGGGTAAAAGCGTTCTGGGAGGAAGCAAACGGGGGAAGTTGAGACTTCCGAAGGTCAAAGTCTTGAAGTGGATCTCGACCGATGATCGCGAATGAGAACGAGGACTGTTGATCTGGTCCTGGCTGAAGGTTTTGAAGTTCCGAAGTCACGAAGTTCTGGATAAGCGCTTTTTCAGCTAAGCGCAGGGTCATGACCATGGTCACATGCAATTGAGAGCTGAGGGAAGAAGGGCTAATGAACGAATTGGTTGTTTCAAGACAGAAAAGCACCAGGAAGGATTTAGTAGCAGTTTCTAGTCGTGGTCACCTGGGAAGGTGGTTTGAAAGAAGCACCTATGTAGAGTTGAATTATGTATCGGCGAAAGGATAACATGGAAGTGTTATATGATGCAGATTGCTACATCTATGTTCTTCGTGAATTGAAAAGAAAAAGGACCTGCAACATGGTTTGTCAAATTTTGTTTATCATATCCATAATTCTAACAAAAGGGTCGCTTGCACATTTTGTAGAATTAAGGGGTTTAAACATATCGGCTCAAAATGTGTATTGGAAAAATGGAAGAAGGTGAGGGAGCCTCCATCCATGATAAGGAGGCCGAAGGCCAGAATACCAGAGTTGGTAATGTAGAGATAGAGTCCAATGGACGTAAGGGAAGAGGAGAGAAGGAAACATTAATAGAAACTGTAAGAATCCTGAAAATATAAGTGCAGAGCTACACAACAAACAATGACAGACTGATGAGAGAGCAAAGTCAGATAAATGATTGAGTGCTGCAGAGATTAATTCAGTTGCAGAGGAAAACGAAGAATGGATCAAACTCAAAAAAAGAGGAAGAAGGCAGGTTTCGTGAAAGTAGAGAGGATCGTGGAAGAGCTAGCTATTTGAGAAGTGCTGGCAGAACTCATAGACACCACTCACCTCCTTACTCAGAAAGAAAGTTTTATGCATTGGAAGATCCCATAAGAAGTCTAGAGGTGTCTCCTATTAGGCACCAGAGAAGGAGATAGAAAGTGGACAATTTGCAAAGAGAGCTGAGGAAGCTTAAGTCACCCTCCTTTGATGGTGAGAGAGAAAGGGAAGATGATGTTGAAGCATGGTTGCTTGGACTTAGAAGGTATTTTCAATTGCATAACTATTCCTCAAACCTGGAAGCCAGGATTTCCACCTACCATTTACACGGGAAAGCTATAATGTGGTGGGATCAACTGAAGCAAGTTGAGCATATTAATGAGAGTAGGATCACTTGGAAGCAGTTCAAGAAGTACTTCCAGAAGGAGTACCTCTCAGAGAATTTCTATGACAAGAAAATGCAGGAGTTCTTTTAACTCAGGCTAGGAAGCATGACTATGGCAGAATATGAGAAGAAATTCTTGGGATTGTTAAAATATGTTGGGTTTATAAACAATGAAAAGGTAAAGATACATAGATTTTTTAGTGGACTTCCAACCTTTTATAAAGAAAAGATTAGGTATGACGAGCCCAGGACCTTGATTGAAGCCATCAGGAAGGCTAAATATCTGTATGAGAAAGGATAGGGAAGAGAATCCCTGCAGAAATTTTGGAAGGATAAGAGGAAGGAGAAGTCTGATCATAGGAGGAAAGGATTCAAACCTCCCTTCAATAGGAATGAGCCTAATAGAAATCATCAATATTAGTATGCTAAGGGTGAATCAAAGAAAGAAGATTCCTTGGGAAAAAGAGGAAGACCACTTATCCAATGTTGGGGATGCAAAGAGTTACGACTATGAAAAACGTCCAATAGGTTACAATAGTCAAAGATATGGGAAGAATCTATGCAACTTTAGATGATCGAAAAGCATAGTACTAGTCCAATATGATTGAGGTGGAAGGTAAGATCATAAATTAGCCTGTTGCTATTTTGATTGATTCAGGAGCAAGTCATTGTTACAGTGATCCTAAAACAGTGGATAGATTACATTTGGAGAAAAGTAAACTTGGAAAATCAAGTTTGGTTCATCTAGCCACTGGAACCAAAAGGAGAATCCATGATATGGTCAGAGGATGTTCCATAAGTGTTAACGGTGTGAATACAAATGTTTATCTAAATATCATACCATTGGGGTCTTATGATATTCTAATTGGAATGGATTGGTTGGACAAGCATCATGCTGTCCTAGATTGTCATAGCAAGACATTTACATGTCTTGATGGTGATGGAAAACAGAGCACTGTGAAAGGAGTTCCAAGACCCATCTCTACAAGGGATATTTCATCCTTACAACTGAAAAAAGGTTTTAGGAAAGGATGTCAATTGTATGAAGCTCATGTGGAAGAGACAAAAAATACAAAGGGGACAAGCCTTGAATATTTCTCGGTACTACAGGAATTTGAAGATGTATTCCAAGAAATACCAGGGTTTCCACCAAGAAGGGAGATAGATTTCTCAATTGATTTAGTGCCAGGAGCTTCCCCAGTGTCAAAAACATCTTATAGAATGAGCACACCAGAGTTAAAAGAATTACAAAAGAAGTTGGAGGAATTGTTGAGGAAAGGGTACATACGTCCAAGTGTTTCACCTTGGGGAGCACTAGTACTTTTTGTCAAAAATAAGGATGGAACCTTGAGGTTGTGTATTGAATTTTGACAACTGAGAAAGTATACCATAAAGAACAAGTATCCTCTACCCAGAATTGATGACCTCTTTGATCAACTAAGAGGAGAAAATATATTTTCAAAGATTGACCTGAGGTCAGGATACTATCAGGTAAGAATGAAGGAAGAAGACATTCATAAGACAACCTTTAGGACTAGGTATGGGCATTATGAATTTGTAGTGGTGCCATTTGGATTGGCCAATGCACCAACTGTCTTTATGTGTTTAATGAATGGCATATTCAGAAATTATTTGGATAAGTTTGTCATAGTGTTCTTGGATGAAATACTTATCTATTCTAAGTCTGAAGAGGAGCATGAGCATCACTTAAGACTGGTATTGCAAGTATTGAAAGAACATCAGTTGTATGCCAAGCTGAGTAAGTGTTCTTTTTATTAAAAGAAGATACATTACTTGGAACACATTATTTCAGAGCAGGGCATAGTAGTAGATCTAGAGAAGATTGAAGCCATTAGAGGATGACCAACACCAAGAAATGTGTCAGTGTTCGACAACTGAGAGGGGGGGGGGTGAATCAATTGTTACCGTGCTTAAAAAATTATGCCTATTTTCAAATCTTCACAGAACACTCAATGACGATCATAATGATGCAGAGAAGTAAGCAATAGAATATTAAACATCAATCACACACATGAAATACACAAAGATAGATATTTTCTGAGGAAACCCATAAAGGGAAAAGACTCTTCTTCTTGATATGATAAGTAATATTTATTTTCTTTACATTATCATTCTTATGAGCTCCAACTCCTCTTGAGGCTACAACCTTTGTTTTACAAGCAACAACTTGCTGAGAGCACCAACTCTCTATTTTCTCTAGCAACCACAAGAAGGAAGCACCAACTCCCTGAGTGTTCTAGCACCAACTGGATGGAGCACCAACTTCCAATCACACAGGCACCAACCTGTATAACAAAGAACAATAGTTCTCCCTTGCACCACCCTGCCACCCTGGTTTTTCTCGCTACAACTCCCTATGTTCAAGCACCCACTTGAAACTTTGAGGACACCAGTCCTCCCTACCACCCTGAAATATAAATATTTTCTTTTTATAACTTTATCACAACGATACAACGTTTATCTATGGATTACCAGTATCATCACTGTTCTGCTAAGCTACTCTGCTCTCTGGCACCAATGTCTCTCTTCTTGCATGAATTACTCTCAACACCAGCACCCATCTCTTCTTTGTTCTGCATTTTTATACTCTCTGTGCCCCTTTTGCATCCTCATGTGCAATACCTCTGCATTCTATTCACAATATCACTGTTCTGCCCTATAAGTTGTTCACTGCAGCTCTTCCTTACTCCTGCATAGATCGACAACAGAATTACTTCACTTCTCTGTTCTGCATCCATTTCTCACGTCGAGTCATCTACTTGATCATCATACAAACTCTTCATCTTCTCTGGCCATTAGTCCCATGCGTTCATCATCACTGGGCAGTATGTTGAGATTCCTTAGCCTCTTTAGTAGTCGAGACTCGTCGTCTTCTCTGTCACAGTCAAGCTCATCCTATCTGTTGTTGTTACAGACTTCAACACTTTCCCATCTGTCAATTGTCTCTATGATGAGTTTCCATTCCACTGGCAGTTACCTCGAGACTCTTGGGCTTCTCTTGCGATCACCCCATTCTGGCAACTACTAAGAAAAACTCGATGCACTCATCCCTTTGGTGCCTTTTCCCTTACTGAGAGGTCTACATAGTGGGCGATAGCTTCTCTAACTAAGCCCCTTTCTTTCAGGTGACCAGTGGTTGTGACCTGGGGCCAAGCACTTCGAGACTTCGCGTTTCGGGTCATCTGTCATGAGTCACCCCGACTCTCCAAACTTCTGATCTCCCGAACTGCGAAGTGGAGGTTAGCGATGTGCTAGCTCTTCCATAGATATGACCTTGGGAGATGATTTCATGTGACCAAGTGACTGTGGGTGGGTCTATAGGTGGTTTGAGGACAACCCACTTTTTTCCCCACAATTCATTACAAGCCTCCACGCGTCCTTTCTCCAAAACCATGGTTTCAATTGCGACTCGCTTACAAAAAAATTAAGGCTCGAGCATGTTCTGGCCCCGCAATGGAGCATGACCATCAATCTCACAATCTTGATGGTGCTCTTGAATGGATGGTTCATTTCTGTCCTCTTAAGTCTGCAGACCATATCTCTCCTTCCTCCATCAACGAGTGAGGTTTCCTTCATGATTCGGGCTCTGGGAGTTTCAACTCTCAAACCATGTTGCTGCTGACTGGATATCTTCTGAAATGGAAGATCTGCTGACATTTGTCCTCTTTAATCAATGGCTCTGCCTTCTTTCCTTTTTCCATGCACAATCCTTGGTCTGAACGATTAGATGACATGTGTACCTCCAAACCAACGGATGAGATCGATTTCACGATCCAGGCTCCTAGAGTTTCAATTCTCAAGTTATCATTTGGTCCCGGAGCATTTCACCTGGAGTCCATGATCCAACGAAACATGTCCCTCTCGGATCAACGATCGATATCTCCTTTGTGTCTTCGAACTTCAGATATTTAAATTCTCAAACTTTCGTTCATCCTTCCTTTGCATTTTCCTGTAGTTGAAAATCCACTGATGCATGTCCTCTTTAATCCAACGACTATCCTCTGCTCCAAGACCTCGACCTTTGACAATATCAAACCTTTCTCCTTTCACGTTTTCCTGGAGAAGTTTCGCTCGAAGTTCACGATCTGTTGACACGTATCTTGCTACATGATCAATGATAGAAAATACACCTGAAGTGATCTTCAGATCAGACGACTCGTATCCACTTCGGGTCTTCAACATTTGGGACTTCAGGTCTTTGGGCGAGTAGTGGTGGTAAAAATCCTGAAGAAAAACTCCCATAGTGACGTAACTCTTGCGTCACTCAATGATGTGTCACAAGTCGAGCAGTTGCCACGTGTCACTTAGATTTGTGATTATCACATACCTGAAATGCCGAATCAACTTGAGACTTGTCATTGTCTGATTGCACCACGTGTCCTTGCTGACATGGTCTGCCACGTGTCCTTCTCTATTCAAGGACTTAGATCTCATTGCGATTTCACATTTCACGGAGTTGGAGGTTGGCTCACCTCTATTCTACCGATTCCCGAATTTCCAATATCCATGGGTGCCAAATCAATGACTCATGCTCCCCATGATCTAACGGCTCACGACTATCTGTGTTTCTCCCTGCAAGGATTTCTGCAGTTCGTATGAGTTCCTGAGAACGTTATCTCTCTTGAGCTTTGGCAACTAGTTAACCTCAGCCCTGGTGCACACTTGTGCTCTACGTGCGTCTCCGCGCTATTCCTTCTGATATTTGTAGACAACCATTTCTCATGATCTTCGTCATTCCCGATGCTATCATTGCATCTTTCCTATTTTTCGTCATTGCACACTATGATATTTGTTGGCAAATATTTAACAGATAGCGAATGCTTGTCATTGATGGCAAGAACAACAGTGAAGATGGCATGAATACAGGAAGTTTGTAATCGACAGGCAAACATAAGATAAGTTCACAAAGGCAACGAATGATCGAAGGCAACGCAACATTGATCGAGTAATCAAAGATCCGTAAAGGTTGAGAAGAATCTCTGATCGTTGAAGAGGAGGACAGATCTCAGCCGTCAGATTCAAGCGCAGGATCCTACCATCGTTGGATCAAGAAGAACCTGCACATTCTTTAAGGTACAAGGAGAAGCGGGCGTAATCGCGATATGAAAAATCGTGATGTAATCTGAGCCGTCAGATCAAGGTTTGATCTGGACCATTGATTCCAGTCCATGTCGGAGTTTCGGGGATCAAGAGTTGGACATGTCAAAGATTATTAACAACAAGAATCCCGATATCACGATATACGAAATCGCGATGAAATCTGAGCCATCAGATTAAGGTTGAATCTTGACCGTTGATTCCAGTTCTTGTCGGAGTTTCAGGGATCGAGAGTTGGACATGTCAAAGATTATTGACATTAGGAATCCCGATTTCGCGATATGCGAAATTGCGACTCAATCGCAGCCGTTGAATCAAGCTCAGATTTGAATCATTGATCTAACTCCATATCGGAGTTTCGGGGATCGCAACATGGAGAGGCAATAAATCAATAAAACAAGAATGTCGAAATCGCGATTCAATCGTAGCCATTGAATCAAGATCACATATGGACCATCGAATCACAGGACATGTGGCAAGTGATAAAAATTTCGCTGACTTGGGGTCAACGGAGCATAGTGTTGAAAATCACGAAAAGGAGAAATCATGAAAGCGCTTTTTGCATAGGCACTTGGTTATGACCATAGTCATATTGGGGAAGGAGCTAGTGCAGAAAAGTTCTATATCGGAACTTCGGAGATCGGGAAATGAAGTGTCGAGACACTCAACATAGGATTGCCGAAATGCCGAAATCCAATTTAAAGGCAATGTCAATAAAATTCATCCAACGACGCAGATAAAATGAGAATATGATCGAAGGGTTACTGTTCTCTTTCTCACAGTTAACTTTTCAGTTACAAATCTGTTAGTGAAACAGACTCATGATTGCCAATCAGTTGGCGTTTCAGTTGCTTGGACAATGGTCTTTAATTTTCCGAAGAGAATGCGAAGTGGAACCATTGTGGAGGGGTTTATAAAAGAAAATGAGACAGACTGTGTCTGGTTAGTTGTTCTGTATGGGAAAATGAATGAAACTGTGAGAAAAGAAAAATTATAGAATGTGCAGGAGGAGATGAAGAAGATGCACAGTGTAAGATGAAACTCAGAGAAGAGTAAAAGATGAGAAAGAGAAGTTGAAGCAGAGTAGAATGACAGAATGAGCTGATGCAGATCATACCTATTGAACAGACAGAGGAAGAGAAGAATAGAAGTTTGTAGAAGACCAGATTTACAGAACAAAGAAAGATTGGTAAGAATTGATTCATCTGCATAGTTGACTGTTTATTTATTC
>JASDQU010014429.1:105635-131351 GCA_032191745.1 Picea mariana
CTGAAGGAATTTTTATTTCTCAAGAAAAATATTTGAAAGAAATGTTGAAGAAATTTCAGATGGAAGATTCCTCTACAGTTAGCACACCTATGGTGGTTGGCTGCAAGCTGAGTAAAGATGATATCTCACCTGATGTTGATCAAAGGACATATCGCTCCATGATAGGCAGTCTTCTGTACATCACAACATCTCGTCCTGATATAATGCAAGCTGTTGGAATGGTAGTTCGTTTTCAGTCTGCTCCTAAACAAAGTCATTTGGTAGCTGTCAAAAGGATATTTAAATACTTGAAGGGAACAATGACTTATGGACTGTGGTATCCTAGAAATCAGAATTTCCAGTTAACTGCCTATTCAGATGCAGATTGAGAAAACTGTGTTGATGAGAGAAAAAGCACTAGTGGAGGAGCATTTTTTCTGGGTGACTCATTAGTGGCGTGGCTTAGTAAAAAGCAAGGATCCATTTCTTTATCCACTACAGAGGTAGAATACATTGCTGTTGGTACTTGCTGCACACAAATTTTATGGATGATACAAACTCTTGCAGATTTGAAGGTAAATTACACTGATCCCATTCCAATTCATTGTGATAACACCAGTGCCATTAGTGTCTCCAAGAATCCTGTTCTTCATTCCAAGACTAAGCATATTCCAATTAAGTACCATTTTCTCAGAGAACAAGTTACAAACATGATTGTTCAATTGAATTATATACCTTCTACAGAACAGATTGCTAATATCTTTACTAAACCATTAGCAACAACCCCTTTTGGATATCTGCATCAAAAGTTGGGGGTTATAATCTCTTGTGTCTAATCTGTGCACCTGGTCAGGGGGAGTACTTATTGAATATCTGGTGTATTTCCAAGATGCTCATAGTTGACAGGGGGAGTAGGTTTTGCAACAAATCAGGGGAAGAATATTTCTTCTTTGACATTGATGTCAAAGGGGGAGAAAAGAGTTTGGGAGAGGAGATATGAATGCATGTGGGTGCTTGTGTTGCCATCAATGCCAAAGGGGGATATTGTTGGAAAACATTTAACAAACAACGAATGCTTGTCATTGATGGAAAGAACAACAGTGAAGATGACATGAATATAGGAAGTTTGTAATCGACAGGCAAACAGAAGATAAGTTCATGAAGGCAGCGAATGATCGAAGGCAACGCAACATTGATAGAGTAATCGAAGATCCGTAAAGGTTGAGAAGAATCTCTGATCATTGAAGAGGAGGACAGATCTCAGCCGTCAGATTCAAGCGCAGGATCTGACCATCGTTGGATCAAGAAGAACCCGCACATTCTTTAAGGTACAAGGAGAAGCGGGCGTAATCGCGATATGCAAAATCGTGATGTAATCTGAGCCATCAGATCAAGGTTTTATTTGGACCGTTGATTCCAGTCCATGTCGGAGTTTCGGGAATCGAGAGTTGGACATGTCAAAGATTATTGACAACAGGAATCCCGATATCGCGATATGAAAAATCGCGATGAAATCTGAGCCGTCAGATTAAGGTTGAATCTGGACCATTGATTCCAGTTCTTGTCGGAGTTTTGGGGATCGAGAGTTGGACATGTCAAAGATTATTGACATCAGGAATCCCGATTTCGCGATATGCGAAATTGCGACTCAATCACAGCCGTTGAATCAAGCTCAGATTTGAACTGTTGATCTAACTCCATATCGGAGTTTCGGGGATCACAACATGGAGAGGCAAGAAATCAATGCAACAAGAATGTCGAAATCGCAAAATCACGATTCAATCGTAGCCATTGAATCAAGATCACATATGTACCATCGAATCACAGGACATGTGGCAAGTGATAAAAATTTCACTGACTTGGGGTCAACGAAGCATAGTGTTGAAAATCACGAAAAGGAGAAATCGCGAAAGCGCTTTTTGCATAGGCGCTTGGTTATGACCATAGTCATATTGGGGAAGGAGCTAGTGTAGAAAAGTTTTGTATCGGAACTTCGGAGATCAGGAAATGAAGTGTCGAGACACTCAGCACAAGATTTCCGAAATGCCGAAATCCGATTTAAAGGCAATGTCAATAAAATTCATCCAACGGCGTAGATAAAATGAGAATATGATCGAAGGGTTACTGTTCTCTCTCTCACAGTTAACTTTTCAGTTACAAATCTGTTAGTGAAATGGACTCATGATTGCCAATCAGTTGGCATTTCAGTTGCTTGGACAATGGTCTTTCATTTTCCAAAGAGAATGTGAAGTGGAACCGTTGTGGAGGGGTGTATAAAAGAAAATGAGACAGACTGTGTCTGGTTAGTTGTTTTGTATGGGAAAATGAATGAAACTGTGAGAAAAGAAAAATTATAGAATGTGCAGGAGGAGATGAAGAAGATGCACAGTGTAAGATGAAACTCGAAGAAGAGTAAAAGATGAGAAAGAGAAGTTGAAGCAGAGCAGAATGACAGAACGAGTTGATGCAGAGTAGACCTGTTGAACAGATAGAGGAAGAGAAGAACATAAGTTTGTAGAAGACCAGATTTACAGAACAAAGAAATATTGGTAAGAATTGATTCATCTGCATAGTTGACTATTTATTTATTCACAAATATTCTAGGGAGGTTGGGAGGTGCTCGGGAGGACTGTTGTCCTCAGAGGTTCAAGTGGAAGATTGAACACAGGAAGTTGTAGCTTCCATCTGGTTGCAGCTAGAGAAACCAGGGTGGTGCAAGGGAGAACAAGTGTCCTCTGTTATACAAGTTGGAGCCTATGTAACTGGAAGTTGGTGCTTCCATCCAGTTGGTGCTGGAACATATAGAGAGTTGGTGCTTCCTTCTAGTGGGTGCTAGAGAAACCAGAGAGTTGGTTCTCTCAAACAAGTTGCAGCTTGTAAAACAGAGGTAGCAACCTCACATTGAGTTGGTGCTCAATTAGAGATGATGTACAGAACCTAAAAGGCTGCCTATCATTTCGAAGAAGAAGAGGTTTTCTCCCTTTATGGGTTTCCTCATGAAAAATCTATCTCTGTGTATATTTTATGTGTGACTAATGCTCTTTACTTTTACTGTCCATATGCGGTATATTGTTGATGATCACTTGAAGAAAGATTAATAATGTCTTAATAGATTTAAAATTGTTTAAGCTCAACTACAACTGATTCACCCCCCTCTCAGTTGTCTTAGTAATTTCAACAATATTGCCATTAATGACAAGCACACTTAGCTTGTAAACATGCCAACAATCTCCCCCTTTGGCATTGATGGCAACCCTGAACGACTGCACTAATCTGTTTGGACCTTCACATATAGCATCCAGACCACTCCTTTTCTCCCCCTTTGACATCAATGTCAAAGAAAATAGGCTCCCCCTGAGCTATTGCAATACTTGTTAGAGGTATTAGATAGTCAACCAATATATACTCCCCCTGACAGGATGGGCCCTCTTAGGTTGATAATGGGTTCACGCCCAACTTCTTGCGTAGATACTCAAAATGAGATTTTGCAAGCGGCTTAGTGAATATATCAAGAATCTGATCTCTGGAAGGAATATAATGCAAAGAAACAACAGTCTTGGTCACCTGTTCCCTCAAGAAGTGATACTTGATGGGTATCTGCTTGGTCTTGGAGTGGAACACATGGTTCTTTGACAGAATGATTGCACTGATATTATCACAATGAATTGGGATCGATGCATTACATTTTACCTTCAAGTCTACAAGTGTCTGAATCATCCACAATACTTGGGTACAACATGTGGCAGCTACAATGTATTCAGTTTCTGTTGTTGATAAGGAAATGGAACCTTGCTTCTTGCTCAACCATGATACAAGGGAATCTCCTAAGAATAATGCACCTCCACTCGTGCTTTTCCTTTCATCCATGCAGTTAGCCCAATCAACATTTAAATAGACTAACAATTGAAAATTTGGATTCCTAGGATACATAGGCCATAATCCATTATTCCTTTCAAGTATCTGAATATTCTTTTGACAACTAAAAAATGACTCTATTTAGGTGCGGCCTGATACCTTCCTACCATTCCAACAGCATGCATTATGTCTGGACGAGATGTTGTGATGTACAATAGGCTGCCTATCATAGACCTATATGAACTCTGATCAACATCAAGTGAATCATCATCCTTTCTTAACTTACATCCAGTGACCATAGGTGTGCTCATAGTTTTATAATCTTCCATTTGAAACCTTTTCAACATTTCTCTTAGATATTTTTCTTGAGAAACAAATATTCCTTGAGGCCTCTGAGTAATTTGTGGGCCAAGAAAAAAATGACAGTTCCCCTATCATAGACATTTCAAATTCATACTACATGGCATAAGAAAACCATCTTACCAATGAAGCATTATTACTATTGAAGATGATGTCATCTACATAGACCAACACAATGAGCAGATCATTACTGTCTGTTTTGATATATAGATTGCTATCAACTATTCCTCTCTTGAACCCTTTGTCTTGTAGATATGTATCCAGTATGTGATACCAGGCACACAGAGCTTGTTTCAATCCATATAAGTCTTTATTCACCTTGCAGACAAAGTCAAGGTTATCTGACAGTTGGAAACCCTCTGGTTGTTCCATATAGACTTCTTCTTTTAGATCTCCATTTAGAAAATCTGAATTGACATCCATTTGATAGACTTTAAACTGTTTATGACAAGCATAGGCAAGAAACATTCTAATAGCTTCTAATCTTGCTACAGGTGCAAATGTTTCATCAAAGTCCAATCCTTCTATTTGAGCATATCCTTTGCAGACCAATCTAGCCTTATTTCTTACAATATTTCCTTGCTCATTCATCTTATTTTTGTAGACCCATTTGGATACTATTACATTTTTATTTGTTGGCCTAGGAGCGATTTCCCAAGTGTCATTCTTTTCAATCTGGTCCAGTTCCTCATTCATTGATTTTAACCAATTTACATCTTCACTGGCTTCATTGAATTTCTTGGGTTCCACCATGGATATGAAGGACATATGTGATTGCTCGATGTTTTTGATTATCCTTCTCCTAGTTTGTACACCTTTGTCTTTCTCAACAATTATCTGACTTGCAGGATGATTCTTTTGAGTAATTCTGGAGGAAGGATTAGATGTTGTCTGTTGATTTGAGTCTGCCTAAGTATTTGCATCTTCATATGACTTAGAGTATTCTTGTTCTGATTCTTGGACCTGTTAAGCTTCATCTTCAACTATATCCTCTGTTGTTGATTCAATATTTCCCACCTCTCTTACTGGGAATCCTTCATCAACTTTTATGTCAATAAAATCAACCAATTTATGCAGCCTCTTATTATAGCATCTGTATCCTTTACTATTTGTAGCATACCCTAAGAAGATGCCTTCATCAACCCTATCATCATACTTGCCAAGGTTTTCATTATTATTCTTTATGTAGCACTTACTACCAAAGACTTTGAAGTGTTTGATTGTAGCAGGTCTTCCATGCCACAATTCATAAGGTGTCTTGTCACTATGTGGTCTGAGATGAGCTTTGTTAAGAATATGGATTGTTGTGTGTATTGCTTCTACCCAGTAGGTTTGACTAATGTTCTTCTCATTCATCATTGACCTGGCCATTTGCTGAACTGTTATGTTTTGCCTCTCAACTACTCCATTTTGTTGTGGAGTTCCTGGGATTGTGTATTCTCTTTTGATCCCATGTTTATCATAGAATTCCTTGAAATCACTTGACATAAATTCTCCTCCTCTGTCTGATCTTACTGCCTTTAACCTCTTGCCTATTTGATTCTCAGTTAAAGCCTTAAATATTTTAAATTTCTCAAATGATTCAACTTTTTCTTTGAGAAAAGCGACCCAAGTAAGTTTGGAGTAATCATCAATGATCAACATAAAGTAGTTTTCCTTTCCTGTGCCTTCCTGTCTTGATGGTCCACATAAATCCATATGAAATAATTGGAGTGGTTTCTCTGTTGAAGTAGAGCTCTTGGATTTAAACTATGTCCTGGTTAGCTTTCCTACTTGGCAGGGTTTACACACAGAATCTTGTGGCTTTTATATTCTTGGAAGATCTTTTACTCCCTCAAGATTTTTGAGCTTGATTAAGTGGTTAAAGTTTAGATGTCCAAGTCTCCTATGCCATAACCAGCTTTCATCATGTTTTCTTAGATGACACTCTTATTTATCTTCTTTCAACACATATACATTATTTTTTGTCCTTATGCCTTTAACCACCACTTGTCCCGAGTTTATAGACTTTATCTTACAATCCTTGGAAGTGAACACCACTTCACATCCTTTGTCACACATTTGACTTGCACTGAGAAGATTATGTTTCAGCACATCTACAAGAAGAACATCCTGGGCTTTTCCTTTACCATTACTCAAACTCACCATCCCTTTACCCTGGATTTTACCTGGTTCATCTTTTCCAAAGGTTACATTTCATGTTTTGCTTTTACTTATAGACATAAACTTATCCTTGTCTCTAGTCATGTGCTTGGAACATCCACTATCTATATATCGGGGGTCTTTTTGTTTTTGAGATGAAAGTACTAGACCCCATTTTCACTGTCTTTCTTTTTTCCATGTGCTGGCAATTCTAGCTAAAGTATTTATCCTTGGATCTGCCTTGTACTTCTTCAAATGGCAGTTTGCAGCTTTATGGCCGAATTTATGATAGTTATAAAATTTGAGCTCATTGTTCAATAGGTCAAAGTGATTGGTGCTACGTTGTCTATTCATTGGCTGGTTAGTTCTATGTTGTAAAGATTGTCTATTTCTTGACCTCCTCAGTTGCATGTCTCTAAAATTAATTTGACAGTTTACAATCTTATGACCAAAATTATAACAGTAAAAATAGTAGCCATGAAAGAAATTTTGGTACCTGAAGAATGGCCTTATTCTTGGAATTTGTCGCTCCATCTTATGATCTCTTTATTTTTTATTAGGGATCATCTTGTCTTTATTAGCTTTAGGTGATAGAGTCCTCTCATGATCTGATTGTCTGCTGGCTTGGAACTTGATCATCTTTACTGGCTCTTTGCTTTCTAGTTGTTTGCTGCTTGAACCATTTACATAACCTAAACCAGTCTTCAACAACAAAGATCTCTATTTTCTCAGAATGTCGTTTAGTTCTGCTATCGATTTCATGCTTGCAAGGTTTTGAAGATACAATGTTTTAAACCTTTCCATCTCTTTTCTGGTTTTTACTACCTCTTCTTCCAAGGCTTCACATCTTGCCTTCTTTTCTGATAATTGTTGTTTCAGAATGTCCCCTATTTTCTTTGCCTCTTCTAATTCCACTTTTAGCAGGGAAAAGTCTTCATTAGGTTCTTTATTGTCTTTCTCAAACTATATCAACAATTGTTTTTGTTTTTTCTTCTTAGATATGAGTCTGTAAATTTCTTCTAGAGCACTAATCAATTCTCCTTCCAACTCAACCAAAACTTCTTCATCGTCAACATTAATTCTTGTGCTTTTATTATCATAATCCTCTTTGTCCATAAGCACAAAGTCATTAACCTTATCTTCACAGGAAGAGTCACTATCTGTGTCTTCTGAAGAGTCATCATTGTTTACACATAAAATTTTCTTTTTACCAAATCTCCTGGGTTTGTACTTCTTTTCACCTTCATAATTCTAATCCTTCTTCTTGTGTGGACACTTAGATGCAAAGTGACCTATATTTCCACAGTTAAAACACTTGAAGGGAAACTTTCCTTGATACTTACATGATCCTTTCTTTAGTCTTCTCACAAATTTTGCTTCAATTTCATCAGGCTCGGATTCCTCTCTCTTATCTTCTTTAAACGCAACTTCTTTAGTGTTGGATTTATCTTTACCTATCCTCATTTCATATGCAGTCAACGTTCCTAGAAGTTGATCAAAATCCAAAGCTTTTAGATCATTAAGTTCTTCTATAGCAGAGACCTTCGGGTTGAACCTATCTGGAAAAGATCTTAAAATCTTCTGGACTAAAACTACGTCTTCAAACTTCTCACCAAGACTCTTCATGGCATTCAATAGTTCTTCAACTCTCAGAAAGTACTTCCCAACAATTTCATCCTCTTTCATATTTAGCTGTTCAAACTGTAATTTGTAGGTTTGAAGTTTGTCATCCTTTACGTTCTCATTACCTTAATAACTGCTAACGATTTTGTCCCACATTTCTTTGGCAATATCTAAGTGCATAACTTTTACAAATTATGCTTCTGCAAGCCCACTAAGAATAGCATTAATAGCCTTAGCATTGAAGCTGAATTCTAGCTTGTCATCCTTATTAACTAGTACAACTGGATTTACATAACCAGTCTCTACCACATCCCAAACATATGCACCTAAAGCCATTATGTAGGTTTTCATCCTAACTTTCCAGAAGGCAAAGTTTGTTCCATTGAACAAGGGGGCCTTATTGGTTGAAGTTCCTTCATGGCTTGACATGTTTAGGTTTATTCATCTACCTTTAAATAAAAGGAACCGACTCTGATACCAATTGTTGGACAATTGAGAGGGGGGGTGAATCAGTTGTTACCGTGCTTAAACAATTATGCCTATTTTCAACTCTTCACATAACACTCAATGACGATCATAATGATACAGGGAAGTAAGCAATAGAATATTAAATATAAATCACACACATGAAATATACAGAGACAGATACTTCCTGAGGAAACCCATAAAGGGAAAAACCTCTTCTTCTTGATATGATAAGTAATCTTTATTTTCTTTACATTATCATTCTTATGAGCTCCAACTCCTCTTGAGGCTACAACCTCTGTTTTACAAGCAAAAACTTGCTGAGAGCACCAAATCTCTATTTTCTCTAGCACCCACTAGAAGGAAGAACCAACTCCCTGAGTGTTCCAGCACCAACTAGATGGAAGAACCAACTTCTAGTCACAGAGTCACCAACTTGTATAACAAAGAACAATAGTTCTCCCTTGCACCACCCTACCACCCTGGTTTTTCTGGCTGCAACCAGATGGAAGCTACAACTCCCTGTGTTCAAGCACCCACTTGAAAGTTTGAGGACACCAGTCCTCCCTACCACCCTGAAATATAAATCTTTGCTTTTTATAACTTTCTCACAGTGATACAACGTTTATCTATGGCTTACCAGTCTCATCACTATTCTGCTACGCTGCTCTGCTCTCCTGCATTAGTTTCTCTCTTCTCGCATGAATTACTCTTGACAACAACACCCATCTATTCTATGTTATGTGTTTTTATACTCTCTATGCCCCTTCTTCATCCTCATGTGCAATACCTATGCATCTTATTCACAGTGTCACTGTTCTACCCTACAAGTTGTTCACTGCAACTCTTCCTTACTCTTGCATAGCTCGATAACAAAATTACTTCACTTCTCTGTTCTGCATCCATTTCTCACGTTGATTCATCTACTTGATCATCATACGAGCTCTTCATCTTCTCTGGCTGTTAGCCCCATGTGTTCATCATCACTGGGCGTAATGCTAAGATTCCTTAGCCTCTCTAGCAATCGAGACTCTTCGTCTTCTCTATCACAGTCGAGCTCATCCTCTCTATTGTATTTATAGACTTTGACACTTTTCCATCTGTCAATTGTCTCTATGATGAGTTTCCATTCCACTGGCAGTTACCTCGAGACTCTTCGGATTCTCTGGTGATCACCCCGTTCTGGCAGTTACTAAGAAAAACTTAGCGCGCTCATCCCTTTGGTGCCTTTTCCCTTACTGAGAGGTCTACACAATGGGCGATAGATTCTTTGACTAAGCCCCTTTCTTTCACATGACCAGTGGTTGTGACCTGGGGCCAAGCACTTCGGGACTTCGCGTTTCGAGTCATCTGTCATGAGTCCCCCAACTCTCCCAACTCCCTATCTCTCGACCTCCAAAGTGGAGCTTAGCGATGTGCTAGCTCTTTCCTAGATATGACCTTGGGCGATGAGTTCATGTGACCACACGATTGTGGGCAGGTCTATAGGTGGTTTGAGGACAACTCGCTTTTCACCCCACAATTCATTACAAGCCTCCACGTGTCCTTTCTCCAAAATCATGGTTTCAATTGCGACCCACTTACGAAAAAATTAAGGCCCGAGCATGTTCTGGCCCCGCAATGGAGCACGACCATCAATCTCACAATCTTGACGATGCTCTTAAATGGATGGTTCAGATCTGTCCTCTCAAGTTTGTGGACCAGATCTCTCCTTCCTCCATCAACGACTGAGGTTTCCTTTGTGATCCAGGCTCCGAGAGTTTCAACTCTCAAACCATGTTGCTACCGACTGGATATTTTCCGGAATGGAATATCTATTGACATTTGTCCTCTTCAATTAATGGCTCTGCCTTCTTTCCTTTGTCCACGCACAATCCTTGGTCTTAGAGATCATATGACACATGTACCTCCAAACCAACGGACGAGATCGATTTTGCGATCCGGGCTCCAGGAGTTTCAATTCTCAAGTTCTCGTTTTCTCCCGGAGCATTTCACCCAGAGTCCACGATCCAACGATGTGTGTCCCTCTCGGATCAACGATCGAGATCTCCTTCGTGTCTCCAAACTTCAGAGATTTCAATTCTCAAACTCTTGTTCATCCTTCCTTTGATTTTTCCCAGAGTTGACAATCCACTGACGTGTGTCCTCTTTAATCCAATGACTATCCTCCTCTCCGGGACTTCGGCCTTCAACAATCTCAAACCTTTCTCCTTCGCATTTTTCTGGAGAAGTTTCGCCCGGAGTTCATGATTTGTTGAGATGTATCCTACTACATGATCAATGATCGATAATACACCCAAAGTGATCTTCAGATCGGACGACTCGTATCCACTTCAGGTCTTCAGCATTCAGGACTTCGGGTCTTTGGGCGAGTACTGGTGGTAAAACTCCTAAAGAAAAACTCTCAGAGTGATGTAAATCTTGCGTCACTCGATGACAAGTCACGAGCTGAGCAGTTGCCATGTGTCACTCGGATTTGTGATTATCACATACCTGAAATGCTGAATCAACTTGACACTTGTCATTGTTTGATTACGCCATGTGTCCTTCTCGATTCAACGGCTCAGATCTCATCGCGATTTCGCATTTCGCAGAGTTGGAGGTTGGATCACCTCTATTTTCTCGATTCCCAAATTCCCAATATCCACAGGTGCCAAATCAATGGCTCACAGCTATCTACGTTTCTCCCTCCAAGGATTTATGAGGTCCGTCTAAGTTCCTGAGAACGTTGTCTCTCCTGAGCTTTGGAAACTAGTTAACCTTGGCCCTGGTGCACACTTGCGCTCTGCATGCGTCTCTGCACTATTCCTCCTGAGCTTTGTAGACAACAATTTCTCATGATCTTCGTAATTCCCGATGCTATCATTACAACTTTCTTGTTTTCCTTCATTGCACACTTTGATCTTGCCATCAATGACAAGCACACTTAGCTTGTAAACATGCCAACAGTCAGAAGTCAGATCTTTTATGGGATTAACTAGTTACTATAGAAGGTTCATAGTAGGGTTCTCTAATATTGCTCATCCCATCACTTCTATGCAAAATAAGGGAACTAATTTGAATGGACACCTAAGTGTGAAGATAATTTTAATCTGTTGAAGGAATTACTTACTAGTGCACCTGTGTTAAATATTGCTGACCCAAATGAAAGTTTTGTGGTATGTACATATGCATGTAAGGAAGGACTTAGGGGAGTCCTCATGAAAAATTGACATGTCATTGGTTATGAGTCCAGAAATCTTAAGGAGCATGAGATGAACTATGCCACACATGACTTGGAGCTTGCTGCCATTGTCCACGCCTTGAGGATGTGGAGGCATTATCTCATGGGGAAGAGTTTGAATTAAGGACATACCACATTGGCTTGAAGTATCTTTTGAACAACCAACCTTGAATGCCAGGCAAACAAGATGGCTAGAATTTTTAAGTGAATATGACCTCAATATCAAGCATATCAAAGGAAAAGAGAATAAAGTTGCCAATGCACTTAGTAGAAGAGTGCATCTCATGCATGCTATTGCTGTCAGTATGAATCAATCAGACTTGAAGAGAAGAATTTTAGATGGTCTTGCTATAGATCAACATTACCTACATGTAAAGGAAAGCTTACAACAAGGATATGTACAACATGAAATAAAGGAGTATTAGATAAAGGAAGATGTATTACTCATGCATAAGAATAGAATCTATGTTCCTAGTTTCATAGAATTGAGGAATTTGGTATTGAAGGAAATGCATGATATTCCTTATGTTGGACATCCTGATTACCAGAAACCGATTACAATAGTAAGAAGCTAGTTCTTTTGGTTGGGAATGGAAAAGGATGTTGTTGATTACATCGCTCGATGTATGGAATGTCACAAGGTGAAATTTGAACATAGGCATCCAACAAGGTTGCTACAACCTTTACCCATTCTAGAGAAGAAATGGGAAGTGATCACCATGGATTTCATCACAGGATTACCCAGAATGAATAAGCAACATGATTCCATCATGGTGGTGGTTGAAAAATTAACAAAGGCTGCTCATTTTGTTCTTGTAAAGACAACACATACATCGGCTAATATTGCAGAAATTTACATGAGAGAGATTGCTAGGTTGCATGGGATACCTAGGACAATTGTCTCAGAAAAAAGATACAAAGTTTACCTCCAATTTATGGAGAGGATTGTTTAAAGGATTTGGTACAAATCTAAACTTTATCACAACATACCATCCACAATCAGATGGGAAAACAGAGAGGGTCAACCGAATAATTGAAGATATGATGAGAATGTATGTGATGGATAAGCCATCTAAGTGGGAAGATTACTTACACTTGGTTGAGTTTGCATATAATAATGGGTATCAAGATTCTTTGAGAATAAGCCCATTTGAAGCCCTGTATGGTAGGAAATACAATAATCCAGTGAGCTGGTACAACCCAGTAGACATAGTGGTACTTGGGCCAAAGTTACTCAAGGATATGGAAGACCAGATGGTTAAGATCAAGAGGAATTTAAAGACAACTCAGGATAGACAAAAATTTATGCAGACAAGAACAAGACATCTAGAGAATTTAAAGTAGGGAAGCATGTGCTTCTGAAAGTGAAGCCCAAGAAAATTTCTTTGAAATTGGGTAGTTGTACAAAGTTGGCAGCCAGATTCTGTGGTCCATTTGAAATATTGGACAAAATAGGGATAGTTGCATACATGCTTGCATTGTCTGCTTCCATGAATGTGCATAATGTATTTCATGTCTCTTTACTAAATAAATATGTACATGATCCTAACCATGTTATTGATTGGCATTTGATTCAGGTAGAGACAGAGGGAGACTTTCAGGTTCAACCAATGCGGGTATTAGACAGAAAGGTCAAAATGATCCGAAATCGAGTTATAGAGCTGGTAAAAGTTCAGTGGACCTGCTACAGTCCTAAAGATGCTACCTGGGAGCATGAAGATGCCATGCGGGCATAGTACTCGCAAATTTTTGAATAAATTTTGAGATTTTGATCTCTATTTTGTATATGCACCGAGGACAATGCCAAAATAAGGGGGAGAGGATGTAACACCCCAGGTTTCATACCCCCATTTTAAATAATGTATTGTTACATTGCTGAGAGGACAGAGTGCCCAAACAATTATTAAAAGGCTAGTGTGCCCAAGAAATGTAATGTTTTGATCATTATTAATAATACATACATCGCTGGCTGCTAGGTGGACAAGGACTAGAGTTATATGGGGCTATGATTCCACAAGAGAGGGGCCTTGAGGGGATAAATGTTTATTTCCTATTTTAATTACCCTTTGGTCTAAGGGGGTGGATCAATTGCGTGGGATTCTTGGGGAAGGCCAGGAGGTTCTTGATTCCCCCCTCCGAATTACTTAAACCCGCCTCTGTTTTGATGGGGGGTTCGGTTGATAGCTCGTCGCTCATTTTTTATCGTTCACTCCTTCATTCACTTTTTACTCATTCATTCATTCCATTCTTACCTATCACTCATTCATCCAGCCTCTTCCGCGTCTTGGCTTGGGAAAGGGAACCAAACTACCGAAGAGCAACCATGGTATCATTGGCTATAGAGGTCGCTAGTGTAAATCCAACCATGAATTGAGGCCTGCATGTTTGAGATGCGTTGTCATGTGTCCATGTTTGTTCAAAACTACGAGTCCTGAGAGTTCCAGCATTGATATTCTGAACCAGTTGCGCTGGATCCCTGGAAGGAGAAGGACTTCCTAAGGGATTGCGTGGCAGAGAAGGGTGGGGCTCCATTCCCTTGGTAGAAGAGAGTTGGGCATTTGGATTGATGTGAGTGTTGGAAACCTCTGAGAACTTGAGTGCTAACTGGTTTGGGAAGCCAAGTAACACTTTGGAATCATCCTTGTGGATTCATAGCCCTGGCTCGAGGGTAACACTAATGTCGAGATTTGCAGCAGTAGTGTCTACAGTTGGGTGGAACGTCGTTGGTCTACAACCAATTGGTGTCTTCTTTTATAAAGATAAGTGCTCTCTGTTATCGTATTATTTACCTGTATGTGAATGTATTCCGCTGTGTCTTTAATTATCATTTAATTGAATCTTTAGAATATGCATTTTTGTTGGTTATTGTTGTGCATGTCGTTAAATCCTTTTCTTTTATGCATCCTTATTAAGTTAAAAGGGTATCAGTAAGAGAAAGAAGTCCAAGGGTGGGCTTGAAGGAGGCGTACCCCAGCCTATCGGTGGCTGGGTGTGTTACAATATTGCACCTAGCCCCAACAATTATTATGTACATGAGAAGACATCCATAATGATAAGCACAAGCACTAACACTAGCATGTCACTAGCAAGGCTTCAACCTTAGTGAAGACCATATTACCTACCCACTTTCACTGACAAACATTAACAAAATAAGAATAAAAATGAAATTATAAGAATAACCAATTGATTGTATTTTAATTTTGGATTAAGAGATAGTATGGTTATATCCCACATGCAAAGTGGCGATGGAAGTAATGAAAGGGAGGGTTATAAAGGAACAATATGTAAAAGTATATAACATACTTACCTGGGTGGGGTCAATCGATGATCAGAAAGATTGATGGCCTCGGAAGGCCACCTTCGTTGAACTTTGGAGGGGGGTTTCCCTAACATCTCTCATTGAGGGGATTGCACGTCATAATCTATGATAACAGAGGCTCATGTCTACGCGGCCTCCACACAATATAAATCAAAATATTTGCAATTTCAGGAAAATCCTCATAAATGTCCACGCGACCTCCACACAATCTAAATCAAAATATTTTCAATTTTAGGAAAATCCTCATAAATCAAGAAAATAGTTTGTTAATCCCACTAATCCACAAGGCGTTAAGTGCATGTAAAAGGTCTCATCCTAAGAAGAGAAAATCCATGGTATGATGAAAAATGCAAGGCAACTTCTAAAACCCCAAAGGATTTTGGAGAGAACTACAACAAAGGAGAAAGAAGACTGAAAACAATATCATAGATGTGCAATGATTAGAATATGTGAGGCTCCTTTATGATAGGGTACACGAGAAAGATACTCCTCCCATAGTGAAAACATCAGTGGAACTATTCATAGTGGATGATATCAAGCAAGGAATAAAGAAGTTGGCAAGCGGAAAAGCGAAGGACATAGATGGGCTTCAAGTTGAATTTTTAAAGTGGGGGGTTGAGCTCTATGCACCTCACATAAAAGGAATTTTCAATGGGGTCATCCACGATGACTTTCCGGGAGAATGGACCACCAGTGTGGTCATTCCTCTCTTTAAGAATGGAGATATCAATAACCCTTCCAATTACCGCACTATTATGGTCAACCCCCTCATGGGAAATATATTTGGGAGCATGATTGATCTAGATTGATGTCGGTGGCCTACCAACTATTCCAACTGACTCATTTTGTTAGTTTTTTTCCTATTTTTTAGGTCCTTAACTTCCGAGGCCGTTTTAAGGCCCTAAACAACATTTTTAGGGCTCTCCATAGTTAAATTGTTAACAAAGTCACAGTCTGACGACAACATGTGTATTCCTCGGATAGACCTTTTCAATGGGCTATCATGCGCCTAAAACAAAGATCGTATGCAAAAGTTATGACCCCGAGAAGTTGATGTACTAACTTACCCAAATGGGGCCCACATGACTTTTGGCGCTTCATCTCCTAGGGTTAGGTTTTTGGTGTCTAGGGTTTTGACATTCTTGTTTATTGTAAAAAGGCTTGGAGAGCCTCATTGTAACCATCTTCTTGCGAAGGAGCACAACCATCACATCTATTATCAGATAAGCCGCCACCATTCTAGCAAGCTTATTTTCCGTTGCATTTTATAGTTTCAACACATTTTCTTATTGAATAGAAACCAATTTTACTGTATCTCCGTTACTGTATCTCTATTATCCTTGTGTTTATGTGTTAAGAATAACAAGAACCTATATTCATTTCGTTCTTCTCATAAAATATAGATCAGTGGTATCAGAGCGATCCGCTCGTTATCATTCTTAATGCATGTCCTCGACGAGGTCAGGGTACAAATAATTGGGTCTCGAGCTTGTTTCTCTTGAGGAAAAAATCTCTCACACGCCCAAGCAACCTCTCATAGCAGGAGAAAAGAAAGACGACAATACAAGAGATCCTTTCAAAATGTTGCTCGAGGAATCCCTCACGCAACAGAGGAACAAAATGATGGATAGTTTTGTGCAAATCCTTCAGCGACTACCAACATGCAACACATCTTCCTTGAATAGAGGCGCCACCCCCTTCAAGGTACAAATCAACTTTGATATTCCCATATTTGAAGGTCAGATAGACGCAGATGTTGTAGACAAATGGTTGAATCTGCTAGAAGGGTATTTTTCTATCCATAACTTTTCGAACAAAGAAAAAATTATGTTTGTGCTACTCAAAGTTGTTCCCCATGTCAAAGGTTGGTGGGAGAATTTCTGTGAGAAAAAGGAAACAGAGGAACCCTCATTACTTACAATCGTGGTCACCTGGGAGTCCTTCAATGATGCTATCAAGGAACAATACTACCCTGCTAGAAGTTATGATGACCTGTATACAAAATGGACCACGCTGCAGCAGGAAAGAGACCAAGCAGTGCTAGAGTTCACACATATCTTCCATACCTTGCGCACCAAGATGTGTATCAAATATTCTGAGTGAGATCTGGTGCTCAAGTATCACAGTAGTTTGCATAGATACATCCAGGATGAAATGGAGGTTTTGGATATCTCTTCCTTGGGCACGACCTATCAATATGCCGTCAAAATCGAGCAAAAGGTTAAACAAAAGACATGATAATTTGGTCCTAGGGACCCCTCACATCAGAAGTAAGTAAAGGGAAACGCCAACCTGCAGAAAAAAGGATAGAGAAAAGATGGACAACCTCGGGAAAACCATTCTAGGCCGCAAGCAAAGAAGGACACTGGAAAGACAAAAAAAGATACTGGGAAGTGGTGCGGCTTCCATAAGAGCCCCTGGCATAACACTACTGATTGTTGCTCCAAGCAATCATTGGTGGATGAGGTGAAAGACTCTAAATTAGATGCAGGTTCTAACTCCGAGTCAGAACCTAAAAGGGGGAGACAGATCATTGACGCGGAACCCAATGCCACCATTTCTACCACTAAGGTCCATCCTGGTGAGCCAGACGAGCCAGAAGAAGGTGAGCGCCTCGTCCATTCACAGATGTGGGTAAAAGGCTCCTCGCTGCACTTTATCGTTGATAGAGGTAGCTAGAAGAACCTCATCTTAGAAGAGGTCGTCAAGTGGCCAACCCTGTTGACAACGCCGCACCCACAACCCTACACCATTGGATGGCTCCGCTAAGGAAGTGATCTCCCCGTCATCCAACAGTGTTGCATGTCGTATGACATTAAGCCCTTCAAAGATGAGGTATTGTGTGATGTTGCTTCTCTCGAAGTTTGTAATGTCCTTTTTGGACAACCTTATTTATGGAAACGTCATGATGTATATGAGTCTAGGCCTCACAATGTTATTATTACTTTGAACATGAAATTATATAGGATACTCGAGGCAGTCCCACCTAGTGTTATTTCCTTGATCTCCGCCAAGCAATGCAGGAAGGTCATCTCTCAGACCAGGAAGTTTGTCCTCTTATTGATTCTCTCTCAAAGTGAGCAAAATATTGTAGCCACATCTAGGGCCTCGTTGGTCGACCTCTCCACATAGAAGAAGCAAGTGGACAAGGTCATGGAATAATACAAAGATATATTCTCCTCACCTTTCGGGGTACCTTTGCACTGTCAGGTGAAGCATCCCATTGATCTAACCCTCGAAGCACCATTGCCTAATGGGCCAGTCTACCATCACTCTCTATTAGATAATGAGGAGTTCAAGCGACATATCCAAGAATTGCTCCACAAGGGGCACATCCATCCCATCTCATCGCCTTGTGGGAGCCCAATCGTGTTGGTGCAAAAGAAAGACAAGACATGACGACTCTGCATTGATTATCGGGACCTAAATAAAATCATAATCAGGAACCGGTATCCTATTTCCAAAATTAACGATCTCCTTGATCAACTCAAGGGGGCCAAATACTTTAGTAAATTGATTTGAAGTCTGGCTAACACCAGGTCCTCATAGAACAAATAGATGTATGGAACACCACCTTCAAGTCAAAAGAAGGTCTTTTTGAATGGCTGGTAATTCCCTTTGGTTTGACAAATGCTCCAGCAAATTTCATGAGGATGATGGAAAATATCTTGCGACCTTTCACCGATACTTTTGTAGTGGTGTATCTAGATGACATCCTCATCTACAACAAGACTTGGATGGAACACTTGTAGCATATTCAACAGGTTCTGCACACCCTGCGACAACACAAGCTATATGCCATCTTGGAAAAATGATCCTTCGACATGGACAAGGTCTAGTACCTAGGCTACATCGTGGATCAACACGGTGTGCATGTGGACCCAGCCAATATCCAGGTCATCCATGACTGGCCAGCCCCAACCACACTCACTAAGATTTGAAGCTTCTTAGGCCTTGTCAATTTCTATCGTAGGTTTGTGTTTGGATTCTCCCATATGGTATGGGTCCTCAACCAAGTAACTAGGGGTGGTGGTAAGGAAAAATTTGTGTGGGGCCTGTCCCAACAAAAAACATTCGATTGATTTAAGGCAGTGCATGTGCACAACCCTAATACTTTCATTACTGGACCTGCAACAACCCTTTGAGAGCAAGATAGATGCTTCAGACTATGATGTGAGCTTAGTTCTCACTCAACATGACTATCTCGTTGCCTATCATAGTGAGACACTATCAAATGTTGTCTGTAAGTACCCTACTTACAACAAAGAAATGTACTCCATTATGCAAGCCTGCTGCTAGTGGAGACATTACATTCTCGGGAAGGAGACAATCATCCACATGGTCATAAGCCACTGCAGTTCATGCAGACACAAGGAAAATTGCAGAATGACCACCATCAGAAGTGGTCCACATACTTGCAGTAGTTCCATCTCAACATCAAGTACAAAACATGAATTACCAATCGAGTCATTGATTTTCTCAGCCGACCTCTAGTCGTGGAATTCACCATGGTGCTAGAATATTGCGGCCACAATACCTTCATATGGCCCAACCTCTATGAGACAGACCCTGACTTTTCCACCACATACCAAATGCTGGGTGAAAACTCAGTTGTCGTTAATTTCCATCATCAGGATGGGATATTGTGCTAACTGGGCCACCTCTGTGTTCCATCAAGTGAGTGAGTGACGCTGATTTGGGAAGTCCACTACAGTTGGGTGGTAAGACACTTCGATGTCAAAAAGAGAGTGGCAATGCTACAAAAACATTTCTACTGGCCGAAACTTCGACAGGATGTCAGCAAGTATATCAGGTCCTTCACTGCCTGTGCTATTTCCAAACCGAACACTAAGAAACAGGGCCTATACACACCCCTGCCTACCCCTGATAGGCCATGGGAATCCATCTCAATGGACTACATGTTAGGCCTTCCATACACCAAGAGGGGAAATGATTGTGTCTTTGTGGCTGTTGATCGCTTTTCCAAGATGGCGATCCTGACCTCCTATAAGAAGAGAATCACAACAAAGGCCACTGCCAAGATCTTCTTTGAACGAGTTTGGGTACATTTTGGAATCCCGCAAACCATTGTTTCAGATCGAGACAATCGGCTCCTCATCACATTCTGATCGAGCCTCTGGTCATTGTTGGACACCAAGCTCACCAAATCCATTACCTTCCACCCCCAGACATATGGCCAAACTGAGGTCATCAATCAGATGATCGTGCATATCATGCACATGTACAATTCCAAGCATCCATGCACATGGGATGAGAGTCTTCCCTATGTTCAACATAGATACAAAAAATCCCTACATATCTCAAACGACCACGACCCCTTTTAGGTCGGGTTGGGATTCCAACCATTGGGTCCCATGGATGTTGCACTACCTCTTGCGGCCACCCCAGTCGATTCATCACCTGCTCCAACTGAAGCTGACAAAGCCTCTCGGTTCATTGAGCGGATCCAACACATCGACCAACAGGTTCAAGATATTTTATAGAAGTCCAATGCCAAGTACAAGCAACGCCATGATCAACATCGGGTGCCACATAAGTTTCAGGTGGGAGACAAAGTGTGGTTACACTTGTAGAAAGAACGTCTTACAGGGCCCCATCAGAAACTTTGCGCACTCCATTACGGACCTTACACCATCACCAAGGTTGTGGGTGACAATGCTTTTGAGTTCAACATTCCCCTTTCCTTGGCCTGCACCCAATGTTCAACGTGGATCTCCTTCAGCCATATTTCCCACCATTATTGGACACCTCAGAGATATCAGAACAATTGACACCAACATAGCTCAACCATGACTGCATGCAACATGCATCCAATAATCAAATTGTGGACACACAGGTTAAGGGCACTTGCCAGCAAAAGATCCATCTTTATCGAGTTGTCAAAATAGGGCAGCTCCCGCACCAAGGCAAGTGGCTCACTTGGGGCCAAATTCAACAGAAATTTCCTCATCTGATGGGGACACTCAATGCAATGGAGACCATTGCTTCCTAAGGGGTGGGGGGGATTGATCCAGATGGATGTCGGTGGCCTCCCACCTATTCCAATTGGCTCATTTTGGCAATTTTCTAGTTTGGCATTTTTTTTCCTAGTTTTCGGGTCCTTGACTTCTGGGGTCGTTTTGAGGCCCTAAACAACATTTTTAGAGCTCGCCACAGTCAGACTGTAGACAAAGTCACAGTCTGACAAGAACATGTGTAGTTCGCAGACAAACCTTTCCAATGGGCTATCTTGCTCTTAAAACAGATATTGTATGCAAAAGTTACGACCTCAGGAAGTTGATGTACTAACTTACCCTAACGGGGCCCACATGACTTTTGGCGCTTCATCTCCTAGGTTTAGGTTTTTGGATGTCTAGGGTTTTGACATTCCTATTTATTGTAAAAATGCTTGGAGAGCCTAATTGTAACCATCTTCTTGCGAAGGAGCGCAACCATCACATCTCTTCTCAGAGATAAGCCGCCACCATTCTAGCAAGCTTGTTTTCTACTGCATTTAACAGTTTCAACACATTTTCTTATTGAATAGTAACTAGTTTTACTGTATCTCTGTTATCTTTGTGTTTCTGTGTTAAGAATAATAATAATATGCATTCATTTCGTTTTTCTCATAAAATCTAGATCAATGATAGAGAGAAGAATCAATAGTTGAGAAGAAGATGAGGGGAAAAGGGAAAAAGGGCAAGCAGGTTTTAGACCTAGGCTTTCTACCATTGATCATTGTGTCACCCTTAGACAATTGATAGAGAAAATCTGGGACAAACAAGGTGAGACAACCTATTGTTGTTTTGTGGACTTTAAGAAAGCCTTCGACACAGTGCCTAGAGACAAACTATGGAACATAATGGAAGAGTTGGGTATCCCAGATGGCTATAGAGCAATAGTTCACAGATTTTATGAGAAGGTTAGAGCTAAAATCATAACAAGTGAAGGAATGTTCGAATGTTTTGGTAGCGATATTGGCGTTAAACAGGGATGTACTCTATCCCCCACTTTGTTTGGTTTATACATTGATAAGTTGGAAGCCTGGTTGAGCAGGACGGAGGGAGAGGGTGTCCATCTAGCAGGGTATGTGGTGAAGCTACTTTTATATGCGGATGATCTTATTCTAATTTCAAAAACAACACATGGATTAAGAGAACATCTAAAGGCCTTAGAGCACTTTTTCCAAGAGGTAGGGATGCAAGTAAACATTACCAAGACCAAAATCATGATCTTTTCTTTAAATAGAAAAGTCAAACCAATCACCTTTCTTTTCGAAGGCAGTGCATTGGATATAGTGAAAGAATACAAATATCTTGGGATTGACTTCCACTATAAGCTCAGTTGAGAGACTTGTAGGGCGAAAAGGATACCGGGAGGGTGGAGAGCCTCATACTTACTCCAAAACAGTACAAAAAATCAGAACTTTGGGATTGGAAAACCAAAAAAACCCTCTTTGGTGTGTTGGTTACGCCGGTTGTTCTCTCTGGTTGTGAAATATGGGAGAAGCAACATATCAAATTGCATATGGAAACAACTAGAAATAATTCAGAAGCAATTAATTACTAGTAATCTCAAAGTTAAAGTCATAGTCCCATATGAATTCTTTTAGCTGAAACAGGTACTTTTCCGTTGGAGGCGACAACGATAACAAAATTAATAAGCTATTTAAAGAAGGTGGAAAACATGGATAACCAATGCTGGCCCAAATTAGCTATGGAGGAGGAGTTAGATCATAGAAAAAAAACTTGGATGAAGCAAAATAAAAAGTGGTGAGTAAGTGGAATATCAAGTTACATGAATGTCCTAACACCAAGAAAGAAATAAAAAAGTTAGTGAATGAAAAATTTAGGACTGCCATGTGAACCAATCAAAGTGGGCRTAAAAAACATACTACATCAAGGAGTTTAATCCAAATTGTGATCATAGCYAGAAAACATATTTAGGGACAGCTATTAAAGGAAAACTAAGATTGTTAGTTGCACAACGAAGGATGGGTTCACATCACCTTAGATGTGATACCTGTAGGTGGAGGGTACCCAAGGAAGTATGGGAGGAGAGAACTTGCATATTTTGCAATAAGGGTGTGGTGGAGASAGAGTGACACTTTATCATGAAATGTGCAGCCTACGAGTATATCAGCAGTCAGTATGAAAACATCTTAAAGGTCAACAACATGTACTAACCATTTGATGGGAATAAGATCAACTGGAATRCTAGTCTTCTAGTCAAGATTCACAGCAAAAGATCTAACATTAAAAGGAGTGTGAAGATGAGTTTAGGTTGTTATTCTCTTGGTCCCTTAGGCTGTTCAGCCTAGTGGAATCATTAAAATCAATCTTTTCATTTCATTTCAATTAAATAATTACTGGAAATCGTTGTTAATTACTCAATGGCAGTCTTGACAACCCTTCATACGAGATATTACATCTTATTACTAGTTAAGAGATGAAATTCTGACAACTGACTGGTAATTACTAGTTGAGAGATGAAATTCGGACAACTGACTGACAGACGTAGTACCAGAAATAGCTCAGCTGCAATAAAGTGATGCTATGCGATATCCTTTGTAGTCTAATTGGTCGGCTCTCACCTGAAAGACTCGGGGAATTTATTTCTAAACGTTTCTTATTTGTTTGTATTCTTCGTAGTAAACTGTTGGATATCCATGATGTGTTTGCCGTTTTAAGGGGACTCTGTGTTTGTGCTTCTGTTCCTTTTAAACAAAGAAATTGTATGTTCACTATTTTATATAGGAAAAATTGTGCGTTTACTATTTTAAATAGAAATTTGAATATACATTGCAATGAGCGTGAACATTGAAATAAAAAAAAGCCTCGAGAAAAGGGCTGTAATACTACTGCTCTTCTTCCAGAAAACCGAATTACTACATACATCAAAAAGATTTGTCACGGCCTCTTCTAACAAAAACTTGGTTTTTGGAAAAACAAAAATGTAAAACAACACAAATTTATCAACATATGTCATGCAGTTTTTAGCCAGTTGCTTTGGCTAGTCTYCTCATTAGGTGTTGATCATATAAGCAKATGATAGTAGTGAGGAGCTGGGACCTTGCTTTTTCCTCCCAGGTAGTAAAAATACCTGTACAACGAGATTACGCTTGTTTAGAAAGCTCGTCAGTGGGAACATTTAATTTCACAAATGTGTTGAAAATAAATTTTAGTRAAATTTTCTTTTAATTYCTTGATTCTTTKTCAAGATTGGAGAAAGGGTCAAATTTTGGAGATTTACTTTATTGTTGATCTAGTCAATGGCTATCWTKGAATCTCCTAGAATTTGAATACGCAGAGTCCTTTTCTTTTTGCCTAGCCTTATCAACAACCACGTAGAATTCAACTTTTCCCAGTTATTTGTACTCTCTCTCAATGCTTTTTTGAGACATCTTTTTTTAGCTTCCTCCAAATATAAAACTCCCCCCGCCCCAACTTCTATGGCTTTCCTTGACAAGGTTCATCAAAATATTCCCATGCATAGGATTTGTCTATAAGTGGGCTTACAACTAATCCTTGGAGGCTTTTCCTTTCCCTCCTTCCACACCCCTCTATATGCAAATCTAATTTAGTGGATGACACATCCTAGAGCCCCGTGGTCTTCGATTGTGTTGTTCTTAAACCATTTATCTAAACATATTGCTACATAGATGCCTATCCATGAGCCATAACCTTCAGTGAGTTGCAATGCTTCCTTCCATACCCCTTTCGTGAATGAACAATGAACCAACAAGTGGTCTAAGGTCTCATCACCTCTTTTGCAGAGTACACATTTTCTTGATCGTTGCCATGCTCTTTTCCTACATATTTCCCATGTTAGGACTTTGTTAAAAAGGGCTAACCAAAGAAAAAGTCTAATTTTTAAAGGAGATTTTATTTTCTAGATGGGTTTCCACCACCACTCATGTTTTCCTCTCATTTCTTCCAAAAACATAGCTTTATATCCTAAATGTGCAGTGTACCTTCCCGAGGAACTATTTTTTGGACCCAATTATTTCATCTTCCTCATCCCTCAACTTTATTGCACCATGCCTAATATTGTTGTTAATTAATGCATAAATTTTCTTGAAAAAACCCTACGAGAGATGCACCTTTAGACTTGTTTATTAGGGTGTGTTTTACTATGAAGTATGATTCAGCAACAACTCTAGAAGGTGATAGATGCAAGAATGACACATTCATACATAAAACATCAAAGAGATTGGAGAGGAAAGACCACACCTAATTCCTTCTATTGGAGTAGAGTAACCCTTCACAAACATCCCTTGAAACAAATCCTTTGCAAGTAGATTTCAACACCAATATTCAACCACGAGAATCCCAAAACATATACCTCACATCAACGAAAATGAATGCTTAAAATTTCCAATAGATTTTAGTAAATCTTCAACAATTAGCTCTCAAACTTTACCACACTTTCAACAACGATCACAATTGGGAGGAGCTTCTCTTATATAGTGTTCGGCTCGAAATGTCCTCAAATAAAATAATGATATCCATGTATGAGATCCTAGATATGTCCTAGGAAAGCATAGGAAACTAATATCTCCTCACACGACAAGTAAAAAAAATACATAAAATAATAAGAAACAAGTGGTGGCTATGCCATGTCTCTCTTCCTCAAGGTGGACGTCTCCCTCATCTAGGATATGAACCATGTAGAAACTCCTCCAAGTGGCATATGTGGCCTCTCCAAGAAAATCAATCCACCAAATGTGTGAAACAAGGCCTCAATCCAT
>JASDQU010014430.1:33348-44471 GCA_032191745.1 Picea mariana
TATGACTCTTCCTCACAAACTTTTTCCATTGTGTTGTCAAATAACACATTATTAAGATTTACTCACAACCCATAGCCCGCAAGCCTTTCGGGATTTTCCTCATCGACTCTTCTCATCGCATTGTCAAATAGCACGTTATTAATATTTTCTTGCAATCCGTAGCCTGCAAGCATATCAAGATTTTTCCTAGGAGACTCTTCCCATCAGGTTGTAAAATAGCACATTAATAATATTTTCCTACAACCCGCAACACGTAATCCTATCGGCATTTTCCTTGCGGATTCTTCCAATATAGCTGTCAAATATCACGTTATTAATATTTTCCCGCAATCCTATCGAGATTTTCCTTGTGGAATTTTCCCATTAGGTTTTCAAATAGCATGTTATTAAGATTTTCCCGCAACCCATAGTTCACAAGCCTATTGGTATTTTCCTCGCAGAATCTTCCCATCAGGTTGTCAATTAGCACATTATTAATATTTTTCTGCAATCTGCAACCATCAAGCCTACAGGTAACATCTTTGCAGACTTTTGCCACAGAATGATGACTCAACCTTATATTGTGATTTTCTTGAAGCCTGCAACCCGCAAGCCTATCGGGAACTTCTTATCAAACTTTTCCCCACAAAGTGTTAATACAACACAATCTCTTCCCACAAGTCTTTTGTTGGATATGGACCATCTATCTTTAAGATTGGAGTGATCTCAACCATTAGTTTATGAAACTCTCCAAAATTTGTTGAACTTCCCCGATCCTGCAAAAGAATCTCAGTTGTCAATTCTTAATGTCGAAAATATCTGGGCCATTGATCTTCCAACTCTTCAGTCACCATTAAAATGTGAAGTTTGACCTCCCAGGAAAAATTTAACTCAACAACTTGCAGATTGACACCATTAATCCTCTCTTTGACAGTTCTCATGGAAATTTGGACTCGAACTCATTCATAGATTTGTGGATTTCACTTTGTTTTCACAATTTTCCCCAAATTTGTCACAAGTGAAACTTTGCAACAATGAATTTCTACCAAATTCACATGGGTCTTGGCCCATAGTCTGATACCAATATGTAATGTCCCCCACTACTAAACCCATATAAAATTATGATATCATTAATTTAAATATTATGCATCATGCTAAAGAAACTCATACATTTAACAACAGTTTCAATAAAAACATACAAGAAGTTGATCTAATCCCATACAACATCATATAAATAATTTCCAACACAGAGTTAGTGCACAACAAATTAAACCACTAATGTAACTCAAACACAAGATAAAATACTTATCTTTTTATAACAGTTGCGCAACTAGTTGTAGAGGATGGATGTTCCACCCAACCATAGACTTGTTGTTCCAAATATCAACAACAAGTCACCCTCGAGTTAGGGCCAGGAAGTCACAAAAGAGGGTGTCTCTCCTTTGTCCACTCACAGTTCAATATTCCCACAACTAGCTAATATTTCCTATATATATCCCAACTCCTCCATCTCTCTTTCTCTCAACCTTCTTGACCCAAGTAATCTACCCCCTTCTCTACAAGTAGTCTCTTGGGATGTACCATTCTTTTATCATGGTTTCTATCATGGGTTGGCCATGAATCTCTCTGTTGGGGACTCCAAGGAAGTCAACTACTCGGAAAAACTAACAACAACAAGTTAGTTTCTCTAGTGAAAAATATCACACATGGAGTTCACTCTACAGGCATGACAACATTCCTCTTCTACAAGCTTGACACCTTTCTTCTTCAACCGTCAACAACTCCCAATTGTTGTTGAAAAGTCCACCATGTTTTCCTCCAAGCTCTAGCACTCTCCTCCCATGTTGTCTCATCATTCCCATGCATGAAACTCTCTGTAAAAACTCCCCTCTTCTCCCATATAAATTTCCTCTCCTCTTTTTCCTCCTTACTTGACTCACACTCTTCCCTGAGATAATTGTACTCAGCCCTATGCCCCCAATAACTATGAGATGTGACTTCTCCCACCCACCCTCTTACATGTATTCAATGATTAGGCTCTCCTACACTCCAGGGACAAATTGAAGGTTCACTCGAAACAATAAGAAATCAGGAAAAATGTTTGGGATTTAAAACCCATGAATAAGACCCCCTTAGACGTCTCCACTCTTGTGGAAAACATAGCCCCCATATCTTTATCCATGTCCATATACAATTGGCATCACATTTTTATTCATCAATTTTGTATATGCAAGTTCACATATTACATCGCTTGGCCCACGGCCATATATCATATCTACATTATACATTACTAAAATGGGGACTAAAATAGGGATGTTACATATAGAACAAGACTTACATTATAGAATTAGAGAATTTTAAACAGACTCTAGCACACTAAAGATTTAGAAAACCACTGCAAAATAGATTCAAAAGAGACTAATAGTTGAAACGTGAATGTGAATTTATTGTTTAAGCTATAATGTTTCAAATACATATCATTTGTTTCCAACATTATTCACAAAATATGTTTTAATTCTAGTAATTGAAAAAAACTCATGCGAAATATAGTTTAAATCCTTAAAGAAACCAAAGAGGGAGCATGTTGAAGTTCTGATTTGGCCATTCCTTGGGAAAGAATGGCACAGAGCCTATTACTTAGTGCATTAGCTCAATTTATATTGGATAAAAGATAGTGCATTCGTGTATATTCATTTGGTTTGGAGAGCAATGAAAAGGTTTACACCTCTCAAATATTGGAGAGGTTGTGTGCCCCAATATGGTTATGTGTCTATGGATGGTTCTCTTATAACTAATAAGTTACTTGGGTTTCCTAAGAAAGTGGATGAGCCCTCTTGTTGGTTAATTAATCTATATGCCCCGACAAAATGGCCCTGAAACCTCATTCGACAATGAAATGGATTAGTTGGTCCCTGTTCAATTCCTATGCCTAGTGAACACAATGGTGGGATATAAGGTTGCTAAGTGATTTTGTTGAGCTAGAAACCCTGGAGCATGAAATAGAGACCAACTCTTTGTAATAGGAGAGAGAATAGGAATAATAGACTCTCTTGTAGCAGAAAATATTGGTTGATCATGAGAAGAGGCTAAGAGAAGTGTAACTTGATGGCTTGCACTCAATAACAACTCTATTACTTTCAACTTGACTAGATACTTTCCTACATTACTAAGAGATAAACAACTAGAGATAAACACAACTCATGGGTAAGATAAGAGAAGACTTAACATTATCGATTTTTGAGACTAAAACTTTCCATAGAAAACTTTACTCAACTTTGTGGGGGTAACAATTATCCAGCAGTAGAAGGATACAATCACCATGGGCTTCCAACTTGTGACATTGTTGTTACAATCCCTCCTTGTCCATTGCTAGAAGGAGACAATCACCTTGGGCCACAAACCTACAACATTGTTGTTACAACCCCTCCTTTCCTGTAGCCCTGGAGAATATGTATTTCCTTCAATGGATTACCTCCATGTCTACCATGTGTCTACTTGCAAAGAACTCATAAAACATGTGTTGATCTCTATTATCCCTCCACATCCATGTTTTAATAGGATATGATCGTATTAATAAATGTCTTGATGCAACATGTATCATCATTTGTTTTAGGAAAGACAAGCACCAAAGGATACTAGCTCCCATCTTTTTATTCCCTCAATTCATTATCTTTGAGGTGATCAGAACTTCTCCTTCCATGTCCTTAATACAAATACATAATCATTTCACGTGTAAAAACATTGTGAGTAAAAATATCCCTTCCAAGATATCTACTAATTTTTTTTATAACGACAAGCTTTCATACATTAATGCCTCTATAATCAAGCATCTACAAAATGTAATTTTGATCAAAGAAAGATTCCATGATTATATAAGTTATTATGTGCTTTGCTTGAATTAGTGAGATCCCAAGTTTCACTGCATTAAAGTCATTCTTTCATGTTTACATTAAATTATATTCTTAATTAAAGGCAAAATCTTATTGCTTTACTCCCATGGTTTGATAAGTTATTACTACCTTTGCTAGTGAAAATAAATGAATTTAGAGTTCACACACCATCTTGAAAATGATGCATCATGCACGGTTTTATATATATATATATATATATATATATATATATATATATAATCCCATTTGGGCATCGTTTGAAGAGTAACCACCAATCTTAGTATGATCAAAGCAAGATTCTAGTGATTATATAAGCTATCATGTGTTTTGCTTGAATTAGCGAGATCCCAAAGTTGCAGTGCATTAAAATCATTCTTTTATGTTTACATTAAATTATTTCTTAATTAAAAGTAAAGGCTTGTTGTTTTACTTCCATTATTTGATAAGTTATTACTACCTTTGTGATAAAAGGAATGACTTTAAAGTTCATAGACAATTTTGAAAATAATGCATCATGCACATTATTATTATAACCATGTCAATTTTATTTGATTGCAAGTGTTTTATAACAATGCATATGTAATAAGATAATTTTCAATTTAAAATAAATTAATAATATTAATTTTTTATATAAAAGTTAAATATAAATTTAAAATTATATTAGATTATATATTATATTAATGAAAAATAAATTTTTATTTTATTATTATTTATTAAAAAAATAATGATAATGATTAACATTTATTGAGATCAATTAGTTTATTGAACCTTAAAAAGGTAAGAAATTACTTTGATTTCTTTAAAATTGTATTTCTATACTCAAAAAATATTGAGAGAAGTGTTCCAAGATCACCATAGTTTTGATGACTTAGGAGGTTAGGAAGGTCTCTATTGTGAAAAATATTTTTAAATTGGGATCTAATATGGGTATAGGCAAGGCAATCTAAGAGGAAGTGTTTTTAATCTTATGCCCTCTTAGTGTCACAAAGATGACAAATTCTTTCATCACATAGTGTTTTGGGAATTGTCCAACGCCCAATTTCACTATATAGCTCATTGGAGTTTGTTCTTATTTTAACAATGTTGATTTTCTTCTTTGCACTTCTCAAAACCGATAAATAATGATAAAAAATAAAATATTAAGTTATTTTCTTTTGTAAGCTCACTGTACTAAGGTTCTATTGATCTAGCAAAATATCATACAAGCTTTTAGCCTTTGTTGTTGGCATGCCACTAGGCAAACCAAACCAGTAGAAAAGGTAGAGTTTTTCAGTCCAAACTGTATGACCAATATTTTTAAACAAAGTCTTAAGGTCTAGAAAATTAAAAAAAAACACCCTATATAGAATTCACTACTAGTCCTTGGCCCAAATCTTCTATGATGATTCATTACAAACATTTAGACAAAATAAGGTTCAGTGACCTAGCGACATCACCAACCAATCCTAAGTTTGTTCTGAGGACGAATTTGTTGTACTTCTCGAGGATGAAGACGTCACCATCATGCTTGACTAGGGTAGGAGGGTAAGCACTTCGCACATCATCAAGTAGAGGCCATCTAATTGCAACTGCATTGTATTCTGAGCATCCTCCCTTGTCTGAAGCATTTGGCCTAAGAGATTTTTTATGTGCCAATAAAGCTTCGTTGTCTTCCATTACATTGTATCCCTTGCCTGAGTCGTGCCCACATCCGAAATCCAATGAATTGTGGCTTATGACACCTTGTGCTTCGTGCTCATAGTTCTCTCTTGGTGGACTACTACTTCCACTTCTTTCACATGGTCTTGGAAACAAGGAGGAATGGAGGTATAGAAAGAGTGAGTTTTGTTAAATGCTTCACGTGAACTCTCAACAATGAGGATTATTTATCGGGCTGGTGGGACGAAGACCCTGGAGGTGAATGTCCTCCTCAATGATAGCATCGTGGATACCCCTGCCTCGGAGCCATTATTTCCCAGACACCCAGATGAAGTCTACGCCTAAAACGTGCAATCTGCAAGAGGGTCTTGACCCCCCTTCTGGTTGAAAATCCCTATAATTCTCCACTGCACTCCTCTGGTGCAGTTGTTTGTGACCTTCCCACCCTTTAGAGTTAGCACAACGATCCTTATGAATACCTTTTGCCATCGAGCTAGGAGTAATAGTTTCCATCATCAAGATTATTTGACCCATATTAAATTGCATTAAACAGTGGGGTTACAAATGGAGTGTTGGTACTCCTCCTCCACATGTTGCTAAATTACTGTGTCATGTGATAGCACATGCGTATAAGCATGTGGAACCTCGAGATGGTTGTTCAATCCCTCCAAGTCATTAAACACTATTGCTGACATATCTATTATGTGTCGTCGATTTAAACCCATGTTAGTCCCAACATTAATACCTTCGCTTTCTTCGAGTCCGAGATCTATCTCGATCCTTCTCCCTAGTTGGTAGACTAGGGAAAATATCATCCCTCCAACAATCGTACTAGTTGACTATGTTTCTCCATACCCTTGATTCACCTGCCAGCTAGGGTTGTTGTCAATAGTCGTTCGGTCCATCATCCTATCAATCTCGGGGCCTAGATCCCCATYGATGCCTATCCTTGACACCCCACAYRGGTGATAAAAGATTAAGTTCTTATTATAATATTTGTTTTGCTATTAATAATTATAAAAATAAAAGATTAGRTTTTCATTTCATATTAATACTTTGATAATTAATATTTATTTTGACATGATAAGATATAATCAATATAAATCTATTTTCTACATGAAATTATTAAATACTTAAAGGAACCAAATTTTTTTATGTGTAAATTGTTTTATCCTTTAATATGAAGGAATTAGTATATTATATGAAATTAAATAATATGAAGGAATTAGTACATTGTATGAAATTAAATAATATGAAGGAATTAGTACATTGTATGAAATTAAATGATAAAAAAAATATACTTAAAAAAAAATGATCTCTCTAAATATGTCATAAATTCAAGTGTAAGATAAATCTACATTAATTTAATGTTCTAAAGATGTTGTTAATTATATACATAAAAACATCTACATCATATTAAACTGTAAAATATCACACTACTATCAATACAATAACAATACAATAAAATAAAAATATAATAACAATTAAAAAAATCCATTCACATTAATATACATTACTTTGCATTCACATTAATTTGCATGACAAAGTGTAAAAAAAAAAAAAGTTGAATAATGCATGTACCAACTTAAAAACATATACAACCACTCCACTTCACACGTTCCTATTTTAGTTATATTGGATCATTGTATGCAACATACTGATTATAACTCCACTTCACACATTTCTTTTTAGTTCTATTGGATCATCATATGCAACATCAAGATTATAATATAAAAATGACACTTTGCATGATTTAGTTATGATGTTAAACCTTTGGTGTATGAGTGTGATATGGCTTTAAGGGTTTAATATTTTGCTAATATCTACACAAAAACATTATATGGGTGGGTATTTTATAGTTAGGTGGGCAAAAAACCTCTTTTGTGTTTAATATTAAATTAATAATTAATAAATTTTAATTAAATAATAAATTATACGAATTTGTTGTGCATTTAAGTTTGATTTTTAAAGATATATTTGGATTATTCACCCTCTTTCTTTAAAGTTTAAAGTTTAATTTTTTTAAAGATAGATTGATGAGCATTCACACTTCTTTGGATTATTTTAGCATTTATAAGTTGCGTACCAATTCAACCAGAAGGGAAGAGAATTTTTTTTTTTTTATTTACATATTTAGTATTAAATTTTATGGTATTTGTATTTTTTTAGTAATAAATATTATATAGTTGAGATGGTATGTTTTCATGTTTGTAATTTTTTTTATAATATTTGATATATTTAGTTTTTGTTGTAAATTAAAGTTTAATATGAATATTTCAATATTTTATATATGTATTTAAATGATGATTTTAGTAATGTATGTATATCAACCATAATAGTTTGTGTACATCAAAAGAGTTAATCATTTCATGGACTATTATAATTATGTATTAATATCAATATGTGGTACATAGTCATGGACAATTATGAAATTGAATTATATTTAACAATTAAATGGGCACTTTGTAACTAATATATATTTTTATCTATAAAATGTAACATAGAAATGAAGATAGTAGCAAAGTCTATTTCTTTGTCATGTTCTTTCCAAAAGAACAATACACACATTTTTCCATAATGATACACATTATTTTGATAACAATTTGTTTTGTATATGTTTCATTTGCTAATTTGCTTTTTTTTCGTTCATATTTTTATAGTTTTTTTTTCACCATAACATAAAATATTATATTATATCAAAAAGGTTGTAGCTATGGTGATAACAATATTCATGAGACTATTCCAAAAATTCACTAGCCTAAATAGATAGGTCTTTGAAACAATAGTAAGAAGTTTACAAAATACTACATAGTAAATGTTCTAAGTTTTCCTGCAGGTAGCATGCTTGATAAAAACACTTAAAACCCTAATAAATCGGAATAACATATAGACTAACAAAATATATGGGTATTGTTGCATTCCTCCTCTCTGATGTCTGAAAGAGGAGAATTCTCTTGCTCAATATTCATTTGGTTCCTTCAATTGGTGAACCATTTCAACTTCCTTAAGAATAGCCTGAGTCAAATTAATTGATACATTGTCATTTGAGGTTGTAGACAAAGAGTCCTTGTTGAGGTTTAGATCCAAATTCATATTTTCATACATAAAATTCAAGGAGTCTCACTATATTTAAGTTTTCCTCAATTAACAATTTGAATCACATTATTGCAATGAGAGGTGCTCTACAGCCTAGTATGACATAGACCTTGCAAAGTAATGTAACATGGGCAACGTTAGCACATGTCAACTCAAAAGCATCAAGAGGTTCTCTATATCCCATTATGACATGGATGTTGTCAAGTAATGTAACATGAGTAATGTAGGCACATGCCGATTAAAAGAAAATTAATCAATATGAATATTTTACAACCTAATATGACATTGAAAGGGATCAAATCCTTTGAAATGTAAACCTCTTGAAAAAGTGTATACACTTTAAGGGATTTATCCCTCTAAATACTCAATAAATCTAAAATTAAAATAGACTTAAATTGATTATAAATATTTAAAATAATGTGTCTCTAAATACTCAATAAATCTAAAATTAAAATAGACTTAAGTTGATTATAAATATCTAAATTAATGTGACAACATCCTTACTCATTTTATACGTATATTGTCGATAAATTTAATAGTGTATCTTTTAAATCATCTTTAAGTTATGTTTAAAAATTACTATCACACATATTGAAATTTTGTTTTTTAATAAAATGTCTTGACATGTTTTTTATATTATAAACTTTAACATAAAACATCTCATAACTTTAATTTGCCCAAATAATTTTAAAATAATATACTCACAAGGTAACATAAAACATTTCACAACATTGGCCCCAATTTGTCCAAATAATTTTAAAATAATATACTCACAAGCTCTCATTTGCCCTTAGCTGGGAGTGTCAAGTAATTTAAGAGATAACAGACATGACTTGATGCTAAGGCTCCTTTCCAGTACATAATAACTTATCTTGACTTGGTGGTAGGGAATCATGAGATCATGGCAGTCCACATTGCTCACACCTTTGGATAACATGTTGAACTGTGAAGCATAATGGAAAAAACACTTTTTTCCTATATTATTATATAAAAGATATGAGACCAAAGAGGCTAGAGAAGTGTCGCTATCATAGTTTGAAGGGGGAATCGGGTGATAAATAACTTTTTGTTTGAATGCAAAAGGAACTCATATTTCATTAGTACAAGGCAAAAGGAAATAGATGAGATCATAACGCTAGTAAAAAGTGGATTTACAATAATATGATATAATAGAATATATGACCATATGGGATATCCTTGTACATGATACTATATTTAGGTTAACTAAAGATTATCAAGACTATATTCTATAGGTTCTTTCAGTTAATTCGAAATTTATTACTTGCAAGTAAGTATTTTCATAACCAACAAAATCTCATTTGGTTAAGTAGGTGTAAATAGGGATGTTTATTCTATCAGATTTTTCAAAATTTGTATTTAGTTGTATTTACTTTTAATATATTTCTAATTGTGTAGTTAAGGTTGTCTATAATAAGTATATTATTTAAGGGATAATAAATATATTATTTAGGGGAGACAAATTATTAATAATGTTTTTTTTTATCAATAAGAAAAGTTTTTATTGATAATATAAATTTATGAATATTGAAAATAAAATGCTCAATTATAATAAATAAGTTACTCCCCATTCCTTAACAAGCAAGTAGATATGGCTTTTCAACGTTTTAAAAAAAATCACTCCTAATATGAGGGATTTTTTAGGTTTTACTAAAATGAAGTAATTACCTCTCTTAAGGTCACTTTATTATACCAAATTATTTGTCCCGAACACCTTAACAAGGAAATGAACAAAGATTTGTAATGCCTTACTCCTTGAACTTAGGTATTCACCCCTAATGCCGAGACCTTAAAAACAAATTACTAAAACAAAGAATTTACACCATGAGAGTTACCTTATCGTAATAAAGTAATTATCCCTAATGCCCTAATGAACAAGTTAACAAGACCTTTCAATTCTAACTCAATTCCATGTTCATTGTAGCGAAGTATTCATACCTAATGTTAATGTCTTTCAAAGCTTTACTGAAACAAAATATTTATCTCATTAGGGTCAGTTTATTGTAATGGTGTAATTTAAATCCTTAATGCCTCAACAAAAAAGTAAACAAGGTCTTTCAATGCCTTACTAGAATGAAGTATCTACCCCTAACATGAGGGACTTTCCCAGCCTTTGTAAAATGAAGTGGGAACCTCTTTAAGATTTCCCTATTGTAACAAAATAATTCTCTATAACTCCTCAACAAGAAAGTAAACAAAACCTTTCATTTCAATGTCCACTCAATACCTTACTCACTAGAATGAAGTATTCACTCCTAATGTGAGTTCCTTTCAAATATTTACTACACTAAAATAATTCTCTATAACTCCTCAACAATAAAGTAAACAAACCTTTCATTTCAATGTCCACTCAATACCTTACTCATTAAAATGAAGTATTCACTCCTAATGTGAGTTCCTTTCAAATATTTGCTACAATAAAATAATTCTCTATAACTCTTCAACAATAAAGTAAACAAAACCTTTCATTTCAATGTCCACTCAATACCTTACTCATTAGAA
>JASDQU010014431.1:49693-62550 GCA_032191745.1 Picea mariana
ACAATCTGAAGGGGAAGGCCAACATTTGGTGGCAGGACCTGAAATTGGCCAAGGGCCTAAAAGAGAAACAATTGGAATGGTCCTACTTTAAGAATTATTTCAAGAAACGATACCTCTTTGAAAGCTATTATGAAAGGAAGATGAAAGAATTTTACGAGTTACGAATCAAACAGATGACGATGGAAGACCGTATAAATAAATTTCTGGAACTACTAAGGTTCATACCATACATTTGAGAGGATAAGGTAAAAATCCAGTGATTCTTAAGTTGTTTACCACAAGCCTATCGGGACAAAATTGAGTTTTACAACCCCAAATCATTGAGTGAGGTAGTCAGGAAAGCATGAATGTGTTATGACCAATATAAACAATGAGTAGAGTTTCCTAAGACCTAGAAGGATAAGAAGCAGGATAGAATGAACTGGTGGAAGAAGGGATACTAGCCAACTCCTTATCAGAATGCAGCAAAAAGTTTTCCAAGAAAGGATTTCCACTCCAATCATCCAAATACGCAAGGTAGCGGTAAACCAGTAAACCTGGGAATGAAGAAGTTTGGGGATAACTCTTGTGATCCACTAAAGTGTTGGGAGTGTGGAGAGCCTCATCTAAGGCGGAACTGTCCATGTTTAATTGCATCCAATAGAACTGTTGTTCACAATTTGCAGGAAGGATCAATAGTGGGAGACGTGGGCAGAAGTCTGCATTGGATAAATGCATCCATAGATGGATGACAAGATGACCACCAATCCTCGGTGGTAGAGATCGAAGGTAAAATCAATGACACTCGAATTTATGTTTTAATTGACCTTGGAGCTACATTAAGTTACATTACTCCTGATGTAGTAGAGTCGAATAAACTTAAGAAACTAAAGCATGCAAAATCATGGCTTCTACAACTAGCAATAGGTACTAAAATAAAAGTAGTTGACTTTATTTTTGATCTTGAGTTCATCTTAGAGGGTCAAAGGATAAGGACCAATCTGAACATCCTACCACTAGGATCTTATGATATTATTATCGGGATGGATTGGTTGGAACAACACAAAGAAGTACTAGACTATTATACAAAGATACTTAGCTATAAAGATAATATTGGCACTATTAGAATAGCCCAAGGCATACCAAAACTTGTATCAGTGAGACAAGTTTCAACGATTGAACTCAAGAAATGTATTAGAAAGGGATGTCAAGTTTATGCCATCCAAGTAACGAATCTATTAGAAAAACAAGACAATCCCAAGTTAGAAGACTTTGCTATCCTACGTGATTTCAAAGACATGTTTGTGGATGAGATACCATAATTACCTCCTAGAAGGGAAATACATTTTTCCATAGAGTTACTACCCAGATCATCCTCTATCTCAAAGTCACCCTACCAAATGAGTCTACCATAATTGACAGAATTAAAAATACAATTACAGAAATTGTTGGATCAAGAGTACATCAGACTGAGCATCTCGCCATGGGGAGCACCAGTCCTCTTTGTGAAAAAAAAATATGGTACACTAAGACTATGTATCAATTATAGACAACAGAACAAAATGACTATTAAGAACAAATACCCCTTACCAAGGATAAATGATCCATTTGATCAAGTGGGTGGGGCCAAGATCTTTTCAAGTTTGGATTTACGATTTTTTTATCATCAAGTTAGGATAAAAGAAGAAGACATAAAAAAAATAGCTTTTCAGACAAGATATGGACACTATGAATTCGTAGTCATACCTTTTAGACTCACTAACAAGCCAGCCATGTTTCTGTGCCTGATGAGTAGTATTTTCAGTCAATACTTAGACAAGTTCATGGTAATATTTATCGATGATATTCTGGTCTATTCAAAAATGGAGCAAGAACATGTTGAACACTTAAGGATAGTGCTGCAAACATTGAGAAAACACAAACTGTATGCCAAATTTGACAAGTGTGACTTTTATTAAAAATAAATACAATATCTAGGACATGTAATTTCAGCAGAAGGCATCACCATAGACCTGGAGAAGACAAAGGCCATTATGGAATGGCCGGTACATAAGGATATAGTGGATATTCGATCATTCATGGGAATCACTGGATATTACTATAGATTTATAGAAGTATTTTCCAAGATAGCCTACCCTATCATGTCATTTTAAAAGAAAGGGACCAAGTTTAACTGGTCGCAAAAGTGTCAACACAGTTTTAACAAGATGAAAGAATTATTGACATCGGCACCCATTTTAAAGGTAGCAGACCCAAAAAAAGACTTCACGGTATGTCTTGATGCAAGTAAAGAGGGACTAGGTGGTGTTCTAACTCAGGAAGGACACGTGATTTGTTACAAGTCTCAGAAATTAAAAGAACACGAGAGAAATTATGTCACTCATGACTTAGAATTGGAAATAGTAATACATGCCTTAAAAATGTGGCGACACTATATAATGGGAAGAAAATTCCTACTATTGATGGATAATAGCGGGGTGAAATATTTGTTTAACCAACCATACTTTAATGCATGGCAAGCCATATGGTTAGCCTTCTTGAGTGAGTTTGGCTTCGAGGTCAAACATATCAAGGGAAAGGAAAATAAAGTAGCAGACGCGTTAAGCAGAAGAGTCCATGGGTTATTTGAGATAAATATTAACAAGACAAAAAGTGATCTGGAACAAAAGGTAAGGACAATTGGTATTAGCCACATAAATTACACTAAGATGATAAAAAAAATACAAAACAGTACCGTAGACTCAAATAAACCATACTTAAGTATTGACAAGAAGGGATTATTACGATTTAAAAAACAGACTTTACATACCAGATTCAACAAAGTTAAAATTAACAGTTTTGGACGAAGTGCATAAAAGACCATATTCTAGTCATCCGGGTTACCAAAAAACGATAACAACACTTAGGAAACTATTCTACTCACCTAATATGAAAGGAAAAACAACAGAATACTTGGCTAGGTGCTTGGACTATCAACAGGTTAAGGCCGAACACCAGCATCCAGCCGGCCTATTACAGCCATTACCAGTACTAGAATGGAAATGGGAGACCATACCATTGGACTTTATAACAGGTTTTCCTAAAAATCAGAAACAGAATGATTCTATCATGGTTGTAATCGATAAATCAGTAAGTCTGCATACTTTATTCCTGTAAAGTCTATTTGTAAAGCTATAAACATTACTGAAATATTCATGAAAGAAATTTTTAGACTTCATGGTATTCCTAAAATGGTGATTTCAGATAGAGACGTAAAATTCACATCCACTTTTTGGAAGGAATTGTTTGCAAGGATAAATACTAACTTGAATTTCACTACGAGTTATCATCCACAAATAGATGGACAGACCGAAAGGACAAACCAAATCATAGAGGATATGCTCCGCATGTATGTAAGAACACAACCGAACAAGTGGGAAGACTACCTACACTTGGTAAAATTTGCATATAACAATGGGTACCAAAGTTCGGCTAAGTTGAGCCCTTTCGAAATACTGTATGGGAGAAAGTGTACAACTCTAATTAGTTGGGATAACCCGGCTGACCGACTCATGGTTGGACCAGAGATGCTCCAAGAAATGGAGAACATGGTAAGAAAGGTACAACAAAACTTGAAAGAAGCACAGGACAGACAAAAGATCTATGCAAATCAGAAAATAAGACACTTGGAATTTCGAGTAGGAGACCATGTTTATTTGAAGGTCAAAGCACAAAAAAGCTCATATAAGTTAGGGAACTGTGCCAAGATGGCACCCAGGTTTTGTGGGCCCTTTGAGATACTAGATCGAATTGGACCCGTAGCATATCAACTTGCACTTCTAGCTAATCTAGGAATTCATAATGTATTTCATGTGTGGCAACCCCCCAAAATAAAATATTTTATTCTTGTATGCTGGAAATTTATTTCCGTTTTTGGAAAATTCGAATTTGGATTTTTTTTTCCATTTATGGCAATTTTGGATTTCGAATTTAATAATTGTATTAAATTATTGTGACTGTTGGGCAAAGACCTGTTTGGACTGAACTAACTATTTGACTATGACACTTGTATCACAACAGAATATTTATATTAATTGCAGGAGGACAAATGGAACAACCATGTTAAAATCAGTTGACCATGACTCCATGAGTGGGGAACATGTTGGAACTGCCTCTGGGCTGATTATGAGAAGTGGAAAATCATATATTTGGCCATTGGCAACCCCTAAAAATTAGGGATTAAGAGAGCTGCGAAAATCACCAAAGGAGGGAAAAAGACCTAGGAAAAAATTTGATAAATAGCATATGCGAGGAGGTAGGATGCTTCCAAGTATGCTAGGAAAGAATGACAAGCTCTCTTGTTGTTATGAGAACTGCTGAGAAAGTGTGAGGCAAGGGGATAAATACTAAAAAAAATCTATAATTATTGTTGAGGAGTCTCCGAGTTCGCCCTCATGGATTCATGGTCAGGCTAGGGGGTGAATGGGGTAAGTAGTTTTGGCTGTCCTGTTCTACAGTTGGGAGGAACATGGCTATTCCCTTTGTCTTCCCATGGATTGGATTCATATATGTAGATCTACCATTCTCTATTACGAATGGTTGTGTTGGATTGATTTCATGTATCTGTTAAACCCGAACTGAAATCTTTTCCTTTCTCTGTTTTGAATGATCATATCTATTAGTTCTGAGGAATATATGCGAAGGAAATCTGTATTTATATATATTTTTAAGACATCTACTAGAATGTTCACATCTGACTACTGAAATATATATATTTGTTGTGGAAGATAAAATATTTTCATGGATATAATCCGTCTGTTGTCGCGAAGTTCGAACTTAGACATCCTAACCCTGGAATTGTCCCTCCTGTAAGTAAAATGATAGAAGAAAGCACCTATAATTAGGTTGTATACGTAAATAAGAAAAAGGTCAGATTAACGTCTACAGTCAAATACCCCCGAAGCTAGTTATAGATTCCACAGAACACTGGCATTTAATCACAAAACTCTTATGGAAGTGAAATTATATTTATGATGCAGAGATATAGTACTGTTGGTTTCTAATACACTGATTAAAGGAGACTCTAAGTGATTATATTAGAAATTACTTTTTACAGAAAAACTTTTGTCCTATTGTACCCTTTTGTGTATTATATGCGTATAAGACTCTTACGATTTGACTTCCGTAATTCTGGTAGATAACGGATATTGAATCCTTCTACACCTACTCTCTCACAGAATGGAATTAAGAACACCAGTAAAAGACAAAGTTTGAAAAATTAAAGAGATCTGGAAAACCCCTTTTGATTATCAGATGCCAAACACTCTTGAGAATTGACACATATCAAAAGATTTTATGCTTTCCTTGTTTTGTTTAAAACGGCCTACCCTTTTCATGGTTAAGGTCTATGATGAATTTAGAAAATTGTGAAACCCAGAAGTGCAAGTAAACTTTCCCTTTTTCGCATTTCGGAAGTTGTTGCGGGTGAGGTTTGGGTATTTGGAATCATGAATCCCTGAACCCCGAAACCTCGAAGTCCGAGTCCTACCTTTCCTTTCTCACTTTTAAGGGGTTTGTATATGTTGATATATAGACACTGAACTCGTGAAGTTCTGAGTCCTGAAACCATGAAGTGTTAGTTCAACCTTTTCCTTTTCACTTTTTGGAAGTTGTTGAGTGTTGTTGTTTGGTATTTGAAACCCCAAAACCCAGAATCTTGAAATCCCAAAAATTGTTAGTTATGCGTTCCCTTATTTTTCGCAATTTCAGGAATTGTTTATGTTTGATGTTTTGGCTTTTGGAAGTCACGGGATTCCAAAAGTGCTGGGAATTTTTCACATTTCAAAAGTTGTTGTGTGTTGTTGTTTGGTATTTGAAACCCTGAAACAATGAATCCCAAAATCCCAAAAATTGTTAGTTCTACGTTCCCTTATTTTTCACAATTTTGGGAATTGTTTGTGTTTGATATTTTGGCTTTTGGAAGTCGTGGGATTTTGAACCCCAAAATCCTGAAGTGCTGAGCATTTTTCGCATTTCAGAAGTTGTTGTGTGTTGTTGTTTGGTATTTGAAACCCTGAAACCCCGAATCTCAGAATCCCGAAATGTTAGTTCCACGTTCCTTTATTTTTTCACAATTTCAGGAATTGTTTGTGTTTGATGTTTTGTCTTTTGAGGTCATGGGATCCCGAACTCAGAAATCCCGAAATACTGGTCACTTTCAGGATTTTGGGAGTTGTTGAGTGTGGATGTTTGGCATCTATACTCGCGAAATCCTGAACTCTAAAATCCTGAAATGTTGGTCAATTTTTGTGATTTCGGGAGTTGTTGTGTGTAGATGTTTGGGTGTTTTACTCGTGAAACCCCGAACTTCAAAATCCTGAAATGTTGGTCACCTTTCACATTTTCGAGAGTTGTTTTGTGTTGATGGTGGGTTGTTGTACTCCCAAAACCCCGAAACCCCCGAAGTGTTGGGCCCACAGTCTCTTCGTATTTCAGATATTCAACAAATAGCATGGTCTGTTGTGTTGTTTGGCGTTATTAATTGCCGAAACCTGATTAACCTCCATTTTCCACAAAAATTGTAGTACCATGGTAGGAATGTTTGTTATAGGAACAACTCTAGTGGTGTAATGAATGGACCAGTAAAAGAACATTGGAGAGTCTTCATTACGGATAGAGGTATGGAAGTAATAGACCGTATTACAAGTCGTTTGTATCTCAAACATATGGTATGTAAGGATTTGGCCATAAAATCCCAAATTTTCTTGTATTGTTAAGACCGTGGTAGTGTTATAGATACAAATAGATAGAAAAGTAATTATAAATTACAGGATCTTAGATAAACATTGAAGTGATGAGTAAACACTTTTTATATCGTCGATTAGGAAACTTTAAGTTGAGTGGTAAGGACATCCAACGACAGTAAGAATTTTAACAAACTTTCAGACTCAAGCCTTATAACAGAAAGCTTACTTACTTGAAATCTTGAAACTTTTCATGGATAAATGTAAAAACAATTTTTTTTTTGTGACAGTTTTTGAGGTACATTACATATGGTATCAGAGAAAAAGTTACAACACTAGGCCTGAACAAGACCACATTAATTGCTTAGTATATATTCTAATTTATGGAAAAAATAATAAATCTTATGGATTACAAACATAAAGCTTTTCTATTTTGTGTTGAATAATGGCAGCTCAAGAAGGTGCAAAAATCAAGGTGGAAGAGAATCCACAACAAGGACCTCCTAGAGATCTAAGACATAACAGTAATGGAAGCTCACCCATAGAGGTGTTGGAAACAATGAGGAACCTTATTGTTGAACTACAGGTTTTCAAGGACGATAATGAAAAATTGAAGAAGGCACGGCAGGAAAAACAAGAGATAAATGAAGTCCTACTGTGTAGTATAGTAACCAAGAAGAGCCCAAAAGATGATAACCATGAGGAAGAGGTCAGCAAAAGGGACTCCAAGAATTTTGGTGCAAAGATAGAAAAAGGAGATAGTTCATCTGAAGGGACACCTTTAGCTGAAGACAAAACCATACCAGACAAAAAAAGAAAACAAACCGACCAGCTTGAAGGAGAATTTAAAAATATTAAACCAGCTACTTTTGATGGAAAATCTAGGACAGGAGAAGAAGTCGATGCAAGGTTGTTGGACATCAAAAAATACTTCCAAATCTACAACTATTCCAGTAACATGAAGGTCAGAATGGCCATCTACAATATGAAAGGGAAGGCCAACATCTGGTGGCAGGACCTGAAAGTAGCAAAGGGCCTAAAGGAGAAACAGTTGGAATGTTTCAACTTCAAGAAGTATTTTAAGAAACAATACCTTTCTGAAAGCTATTATGAAAGGAAGACAAAAGAATTTTATGAATTACGACTTGGACAAATGATGATCGATGACCTTATAAATAAATTTTTGGAACTAATAAGGTTCGTACCATACATCCGGGAGGATAAAGTAAAAATCCAGTGATTCTTAAGCTGTTTACCACAATCCTACAGGGACATAATTGAGTTTGACAACCCCAAATACTTGAGTGAGGCATTCAGGAAGGCACGAATGTGCTATGACCAATATAAATAGTGGGTAGAGTTTCCCAAGACCTGGAAAGATAAGAAGCAAGATGGAATGCACCAGTGGAAGAAGGGATACCAACCATCTCCTTATCAGAATGCAGCAAAATTTTTCCTAAGGAAGGATTTTCACTCCAATCATCCGAATACACAAGGTAATGGTAAACCGGTAAACCTGGGAATGAAGAAGTTTGGGGACAACTCCCATGAACCACTAAAGTGTTGGGAGTGTGGAGAGTCTCATCTAAGGAGGAACTGTCCACGTTTAATTGTAGCAAACAGAACTGTTGTTCACAACTTGCAGGAAGACTCGACAATGGGAGACATGGGTAGAAGTCTGCATCAGATAAATGCAGCCATAGATGGTCAACAAGCTGACCACTAGTCCTCGGTGGTAGAAATTGAAGGTAAAATCCATGACACTTGAATTTATGTTTTAGTTGACCCTGGAGATACATTAAGCTATATTACTCCCGATATAGTAGAGTTGAATTAAATTAAGAAACAAAAGAACGAAAAATCTTGGCTTGTACAACTAGCAACAACTGCTAAAAGAAAAACAGTTAACTTTATTTTTGATCTTGAGTTCATCTTAGATGGTCAAAAGATAAGGACCAATCTGAACATCCTACCAATGGGATCTTATGATATGATTATCGTGATGGATTGGTTGGAACAACACAAAGCAGTACTAGATTGTTATACAAAGATAGCTATAAAGATAATTTTGGCACTGTTAGAACAACCCAAGGAATACCAAAACCTATGTTAGTCAGACAAGTATCAGCGATGCAATTCAAGAAAAGTATTTGAAAGGAATGTCAAGTTTACTCCATCCAAGTAACAAATCTATTAGAAAAAGAAGATAATCCCAAGTTAGAAGACTTTGTTGTCCTACATGAATTTAGAGACATGTTTGTTGATGAGATACTAGAATTTCCTCCTAGGAGAGAAATAGATTTCTCCATAGACTTACTAGCCAGATCAACCCCTATCTCAAAAGCACCCTACAGAATGAGTCTACCAGAACTGACTGAATTAAAAATACAATTACAGGAATTGTTGGACAAAAAGTATATCAGACCAAGTGTCTTTCCATGGGGAGCAACAATCCTCTTTTTAAAAAAGAAAGATGATACTCTAAGACTATGTATCGATTATAGACAACTGAACAAAGAGAACATTAAGAACAAATACCCCTTACCCAGGATAAATGATCTGTTCGATCAAGTTGGTGGGGCCAAGATCTTTTCAAAATTAGATTTACGATCTGGTTATCATCAAGTTAGGATAAAGGACCGAGACATAAACAAAATAACTTTCTGTACAAGATACAGACAGTATGAGTTTGTAGTCATACCTTTCGGACTCACTAATGCACCAGCCACATTTATGTGTTTGATGAACAATGTTTTCAACCAATACTTAGATAAGTTCGTAGTAGTATTTATCAATGATATTCTGGTCTATTCTAAAATGGAGGAGGAACATGATGAACACATAAGAATAGTTTTGCAAACACTAAGGAAACACAAGATATACACAAAATTTGATAAATGTGATTTTTATGAAAAAGAAATACAATACTTAGGACTTTCCATTTCCTCGGAAGGTATTGTCGTAGATCCGGAAAAGATAAAATCCATTATGAAATGGCCAATACCTAAGGATGTGGTAGATATCCGGTCATTCATGGGAATCACCAGATATTATCACAGATTTATAGAAGGGTTCTTCAAGATACCCTACCGTATCACGTCATTACAAAAGAAAGGAACCAAGTTTAACTGATCGCAAAAGTGTCAAGACAGTTTTTATAAGTTAAAAGAATTATTGACATCAACGCCCATTTTGAAGGTAGCAGACCTAGATAAAGACTTCATAGTATGCGTTGATGCAAGTAAAGAGGGACTAGGTGGTGTTCTAACTCAAGAAGGGCATGTGATTTGTTATGAGTCCTAGACATTAAAATAACACGAGCGAAATTATGTCACTCATGACTTAGAATTGGCAGCACTAATACATGCCTTAAAAATGTGGCAACATTATATAATGAGCAGAAAATTCTTACTATTGACGGATAATAGCGAGGTGAAATATCTATTTAACCAAGCAGACCTTAATGCAAGAAAAGCAAGGTGGGTAGTTTTCCTAAGAAAATTCAACTTCGAGGTCAAACATATCAAGGGTAAGTAAAATAAAGTAGAAGATTCTTTAAGAAGAAGAGTCCATGGGTTATTTGAGATAAATATTAGCAGAGCAAAAAGTGACCTGGAACAAAGACTAAAAACGACAGGTAATAACGACGAAAATTACACTAAGATGATGGTAGAATTTCAAAACAGTATCAAAAACTCAGATAAACCAGATATAAGTATCGACAAGAAGGGTATATTAAGATTTTAAAATAGACTTTACATACTAGATTCAACAAAGCTAAAATTAACCATTTTAGACGAAGTGCGTAAGAACCCATATTTTGGCCATCTAGGTTACCAGAAAACAAGAACAACACTCAGAAAAATATTTTACTGGCCTAACATGAAGGGAGAAACATCAAAGTACTTGGCTAGGTGCCAAGATTGTCAGCGAGTTAAGGTCGAACACCAACATCTAGTCGGCCTATTACAACCATTACCAGTACTAGAATAGAAATGGGAGACCATATAACTAGAATTTAAAATAGGTTTGCCTAAAACTCAAACAAAAAATGATTCTATCATGGTTGTAATCGATAAACTCAGTAAGTCTGCACACTTTATTCCCGTAAAGTCTACTTTTAAAGATATTAATATTGCTGAAATATTCATGAAATAAATTTTTAGACTGCATGGTGTTCCTAAAATGGTGATTTCAGATAGAGACGTAAAATTCACATCCACTTTTTGGAAGGAATTGTTTGCAGGGCTAAATACTAATTTGAATTTTAGTACGAGTTATCATCAACAAATGGATGGACAGACCAAAAGGACAAATCAAATCATAGAGGATATGCTCCGCATGTATGTAAGAACAAAGCTAAACAAGTGGGAAGACTACCTACACTTGGTAAAATTTGCATATAACAATGGGTACCAAACTTCGGCTAAGTTGAGCCCTTTCGAAATATTGTACGACATAAAGTGTATAACTCTAATTAGCTGGGATAACCCAGCTGACAGACACATAGTTGGACCAAAGATGCTCCAAGAAATGGAGAACATGGTAAGGAAGGTACAACAGAACTTGAAATAAGCACAGGATAGACATAAGAGATATGCATATCAAAAGAGAAGACACTTGGAATTTCAAGGGGGAGACCATGTTTATTTGAAGGTCAAAGCCCAAAAAATCTCGTTGAAGCTAGGGAACTATGCCAAGCTAGCACCTAGTTTTTGTGGGCCCTTCGAGATACTAGCTCGAGTTGGACCCATAGCATATCAACTTGCAGTTCCAACTAATCTAAGAATTCATAATGTATTTCATGTATCTTTGTTGAAAAATTATGTTCATGACCCTACTCATATGATTGATTGGAACTTGGTGTAGGTGGAACCGTTGCGCATTCTGGACTGGAGAGAAATTACACTTTAGAATAGAGTCGTCGCTCAGGTAAAGGTGCAATGGAAGCACTTTAGTCTTGAGAAGGCCACTTGTGAATTGGACGAAGATTTGTAGAAATCTCATCCAATCCTGTTCCAAGAAAGGAACAGACACTGAGGAAAGTGTTTTATTGAACGGGGAAAGAATGTGACATCCCTAAAAATAAAATATTTTATTTTTGTATGCTGGAAATTTATTTCCATTTTTGGCAAATTTGAATCTAGAATTTTTTTTCCATTTATGGCAATTCTGAATTTCAAATTTAATAATTCTATTTAATTATTGTGAGTGTTCGGAAGAGATCTGTTTGGACTCAACTGTCTCTAGGTTGATTATGAGAAGTGGAAAATCAGAGATTTGGCCACTGGAAGCCCCTGAAAATCAAAGATTAAGAGAGTTGCGAAAATCCCCAAAGGAGGGAAAAAGACCTCGGAAAAAATTTGATAAATAACATATGCGAGGAGGCAGGATGCTACCAATTATGCTGGGAAAGAATGGTGATTTCTCTTGCTTTTATGAGCACTGCCGAGCAAGTGTGATGCAAGGGGATAAATGCTAAAAAAAATTTGGAATTATTGTTGAATGCATGAGTGGGGAACATGTTGGAACTGCCTCTAGGTTGATTATGAGAAGTGGAAAATCAGAGATTTGGCCACCATGAATGCATGAGTGGGGAACATGTTGGAACTGCCTCTAGGTTGATTATGAGAAGTGGAAAATCAGATATTTGGCCACTGGAAGCCCCTGAAAATCAAAGATTAAGAGAGTTGCGAAAATCCCCAAAGGAGGGAAAAAGACCTCGGAAAAAATTTGATAAATAACATATGTGAGGAGGCAGGATGCTACCAATTATGCTGGGAAAGAATGGTGATTTCTCTTGCTTTTATGAGCACTTCCGAGAAAGTGTGATGCAAGGGGATAAATGCTAAAAACAAATTGGAATTATTGTTGAGGAGTCTTCAAGTTTTCCCTCATGGATTCATGGTCAGGCTAGGGGGTGAATGGGGCAAGTAGTTTTGGCTGCCCTGTTCTACGATTGGGAGGAACATGGCTATTCTCTTTGTTTTCCCACGGACTAGATTCATATATGTAGATATACCCCTTTCTATTATGAATGGCTATGTTTGATTGATTTCATGTATCTGTTAAATCCGAACTGGAATCTTTTCCTTTCTCTGTTTTGAATGATCATATCTATTAGTTGTGAGGAATATATGCGAAGGAAATCTGTAT
>JASDQU010014431.1:69440-81371 GCA_032191745.1 Picea mariana
ATTAACGTCAGTGGGGCAAATCCTTTCTACAGTCAAAGACCCCAGAAGCCAGTTATAGATTCCATGGAACACCAGTATTTAATCACCAAACTCTTATGGAAGTGAAATTATATTTATGATGCATAGATCTAGCATTGTTGGTGTCTAATACACTGATTAAAGAAGACTCTAAGTGATTATAATAGAAATTACTTTTTACAGAAATGTTTTTGTCTTCTTATACCCTTTTGTGGATTATATGCGTATAAGACTCTTAAGATTTGACTTCCAGAATTCTGGTAGATAATGGATATTGAATCCTTCTACACCTACTGTCTCACAAAATGGAAGTAAGAACACCAGTAAAAGACAAAGTTTGAAAAATTAAGGAGATATGGAAAACCCCTTTTGATTATCAGATGCCAAACAATCTTGAGAATTGAAGCCTATCAGGAGATTTTATGCTTTCCTTGTTTTCTTTAAAACAGCCTACCCTTTTCACAGTTAAGGTCTATGATGAATTTAGAAAATTGTGAAACCCTGAAGTGCTAGTCAACTTTCCATTTTTCGCATTTTGGAAGTTGTTTTAGGTGAGGTTTGGGTCTTTGGAATCAAGAAACCCTGAACCCTGAAACCCTGAAGTGCGTGTCCCACCTTTCCTTTCTCGCTTTTCAGGGGTTTGTATATGTTGATGTATAGATACTGAACTCACGGAGTCCCGAAACCTTGAAGTGTTATTTCAACCTTTTCTTTTTCTCTTTTCGGAAGTTGTTGTGTGTTGTTGTTTGGTAATTGAAACCCTAAAACCTCGAATCCTGAAATCCCAAAAATTGTTTGTTCTGTATTTCCTTATTTTTCGCAATTTCGGGAATTGTTTGTGTTTAATGTTTTTCCTTTTAGAAGTCGTGGGATTCTGAACCCAGAAATCCTAAAGTGTTGGGATTTTTTTTCATTTTGAAATTTGTTGTGTGTTGTTGTTTGGTATTTGAAACCCCAAAACCCTGAATCCCGAAATCCTGAAAATCGTTAGTTCCGTGTTCCCTTATTTTTAGCAATTTCGGGAATTGTTTGTGTTTGATATTTTGGCTTTTGGAAGTCGCAGGATTCCGAACCCCAAAATACCAAAGTGTTGGGCATTTTTCACATTTCAGAAGTTGTTGTGTGTTGTTGTTTGGTATTTGAAACCCCAAAACCCCAAATCCCAGAATTCCGAAATGTTAGTTCCACGTTCCTTTATTTTTTTGCAATTTTGGGAATTGTTTGTGTTTGATGTTTTGGCTTTTGATTTCGTAGGATTCTGAACTCTGAAATCCCAAAATACTGGTCACTTTCACGTTTTTGAGAGTTGTTGCATGTGGATGTTTGACTTCTATACTCGTGAAATCCTGAACTCTGAAATCCTTAAATGCTGGTCACTTTTCGTGATTTCAGGAGTTGTTATGTGTAGATGTTTGGGTGTTTTACTCGCGAAACCTTGAACTCCAAAATCCTGAAATGTTGGTCACCTTTCGTGATTTCGGGAGTTGTTGTGTGTTGATGGTGGGCTGTTGTACTCGCAAAACCCGAAAAACCCCAAGGTACTGGACCCACAGTCTCTCTGTATTTCGGATCATCAACAAATAGCATGGTCCATTGTGTTGTTCAACATTATTAATCGTCAAAACTCGATTAACCTTCATTTTCCACAAAAATTGTAGTAACATGGTAGGAATGTTTGTTATAGGAACAACTCTAGTAGTGTAATGAATGGACCAGTAAAAGAACATTGGAGAGTCTTCATTTCAGATAGAGGTATGGAAGTAACAAACCGTATTACAATTCATTTGTATCGCAAACATATGGTATGTAAGGATTTGGCCATAAAATCCCAAAGTTCCTTGAATTTCTAAGACCATGGTAGTGTTATAGATACAAACAGATAGAAAAGTAATTATAAATTACAGGATCTTAGATAAACATTGAAGTGATCAGTAAACATTTTTTATATCGTCGATTAGGAAACTTTAAGTTTAATGGTAAGGATAGCCAACGACAGTAAGGATTTTAAAAAACTTTTAGACTCAATCCTTATAACAGAAAGCTTACTTGCTTGAAATCTTGAAACTTTTCATGGATAAATGTACAAACAATTTTTATTTTTTTTGTGACATTTTTTGAGGTACATTACATCATGTTTCTTTGTTGAAAAAGTATATTCATGACCATACTCATAGGATTGATTGAGACTTGGTGCAAGTGGAACCAAAGGGCAATTTCCAGGTGGAACCTCTGTGCATTCTGGACCGGAGAGAAATAGCACTTCGAAACAGATTCGTCGCTCAGGTAAAGGTGCAATGGAAGCACTTTAGTCTTGAGGAGGCCACTTGGGAGTTCGAGGGAGATTTTCGGAAATCTCATGCAACCCTATTCTAAGAAGGGAAAAAAAATTGAGGACAGTGTTTTACTGAAGGTGGAAAGGATGTGATATCCCCTAAAAATAAAATATTTTTTTTGGAATTTAAATTTGCTGGAAATTTATATCCGTTTTTAATAAATTCAAATTTGGAAAAATCTTTGCCATTTATGGAAATTCCAAATTCCAAATTTTATATTTGTATTTTAATTATTGTGACTATTGGGAAGAGATCTAATTGGACTCAATTAACTTTTTGACTATGAAACTTGTATAAAAACATAATATATATATATATATATATATATATATATATATTAATTGCAGGAGGACAAATTGAACAACCATGTTAAAATCAACTAACAATGACTCCATGAGTGGCGAACATGTTGGAAATACCTCTGGGTTGGTTATTACAAGTGGAAAATCGGAGATTTGGCCATTGGTAGCCCCTAAAAAATTAGGGATTTAGAAATCTATGAAAAAATCCCCAATGGAGGGAAAAGGATAGGGGAAAAAATGATAAATAGCATATGAGAGGAGGCAGGATGCTACCAAGTATGCTGGGAAAGATTTTGAGATCTCCTTGCTATTATGAACACTACAGATTAAGTGTGAGGCAAGAGGAGCCTGGTGAAATAGATTTTTCCTTGTTGTTATGAGAACTGCTGAGTAAGTGTGAGGCAAGGGGATAGCTGTTGGAATTGAAGGACATTGTTGAGGCGGAATTTCTAAATTCTCCCTCATGGATTCATGGTCAAGATAGGGGGTGAATTGGGCAAGTGACTATGGCTGCCCTATTCTATGGTTGGGAGGAATGTGGTTGTTCCCTTTGTCTTTCCATGAAATGTTCCAGATATGTAAACCTTTCCTTCTTTGTTTGCATGTCATGATGAATTATTGACTGATCGAATTGCATCTGCTTAAGAATGAATGGAGTACTCTGTTTTATATATTTCTGAAGGAATGAAATGAAATGTAGGGTAAACCCGTAGAGTTTGAATTGTTAGCTATCGAGGAAAAATTATTTTAGTGTCTTTACCGGAAGGAAATCGAGATTTGGTAATTTATTAGAAAGCATAGCTTTGTTAAATAGAATACTATTTCATTATATTATACTAGAGATTATCACCAGATCAATGTCTCATATGTATATCTAGTTATTTTATCTTTTTGATATAATATTTGTGCAGATGCTATCCCAGAAGTAATTATGGGGTTTAAAACTTTTACATACCTATGTGGGCAGGCATCTCCTTGTGGATTATCTCTTAATTTTAGGTGATTTGTTATATCGAATTAAATTACTGTTGGAATGATTACAAAATAGGAATAGCTATGTGTGCGGATATATATAAATATATATTTGTATAGATAACCATAGAAATTACATGACTCATTTTAAATGCCTGATATAGGTATATTCAACAGGTGCAAAACATAATGGAAGACAAATAGTCTAATTAATCATAAATGCATTTTTTTGAAATAAAATAATGAAAAAGAATAGACTAACTAGTCATAGTTGAACTTCATGGAAATGAAAGGATGGGGAGTTCCATAAGCATAAGGGTTCAGAGACATTTAATCAGAACCTTTACTGAAAACTTATGTTTAATTGTCTAAACCCTAGAGAATAAAGTGGTTTGAAAAGCTGAAGTCAATCGGGTTTCAGCGATTACAAATGCCGAACAAAAAAAATAAGAAGTGTCGAATTGTGAAATTGGAAAGTACTGTGGGCCCCGCATTTCGAGATTTCGGGGTTTTGTTTTTTTGAACACTTGATGCATAAACTAAATAGAACAAGAAGTGTCGAATCACAAAATGGGAAAGGACTGTCGGCCCAGCATTTCGGGGTTTCGGGGTTCGAGATTTCGGGATTTAGTAAAGCAAAGGAACTCCACGCATGTAATAAGAAAACCCCAAATGCTGAAATATTAATTGGGTATTTTACCTTCTTTTAAAATATTCTTAAGTATCGAATCACGAAATGTGAAAGGACTGTGGGCCCAACATTTCGGGATTTCGGGTTTCAGGATTTTGGGATTTAGTAAAGCAAAGGAACTCCGCGCTTATGTAATAAGCAAATCTCGAATGCCGAAATAACAACTTGGTATTTTACCTTCTTTTAAAACATGCTCAGTCTTTGTTTGAATGATTCATGTATCTGATTTTATGTGTCTAATTATGCTGAGTTGAAATATTTTCCATGGATGACATCTGTTCGTTGTAAGAATTTTATGTTCAAAGACTAAATTTTGGGAATGTTTCCTCCTGAAACAAAATGCTAGATAAAACTATCTACATATGAACGGGAAAGAATAAGATCCACCTACAAGAGCATTTTTAACTCTAAAATCAAAATTCTAGGTAGGATTGTCTATTTATAGATGAGCTTGAGAGGTACCGATCTATTTATAGGCATATGTTTACTTATGTAATTAAAGTTCTAGAAGATCTATCTTTGATTAATTGAATTGGAAGAAGCCTRTACATATAGTACTTTGAGGTTTCAAGGTTTAGGRTTTCRCAATTYAGGATTTCACGACTCTGAMTGCAACATTTCTGCACCCTTCGAACTCCCGGGACCCGAAATGCGGAAAAGGGGCTTAATGGTTTTTTTTGCCTTTTCACATTTTGGGGTTTCACGATTCAGGATTTCATGGTTTCGGCTGCAATATTTCTGGGCCCTTCAAACTCCCAGGACCCGAAATGCCAAAAATGGACTTAATGGTTTTTGGCCTTTTCACTTGAAATCAACAATCCTGATTCTTTCGATATTTCATGAACTGGAAGTTTGCGATACGTCAACTCCAAAATCCGTTGCTGCCCCAAACGAGGAACTCTGAAATGACGAAATTGAAACATGAGATCAACGGCTCCTGTTTCTTCTCATCCAAAAGTTGCCAATCCTCCCGAGCTTATGAATGCTAAAGGATTCTCAGTCTTAACCTCCTCACAGATCTACAACATCCAATGGTCCATGGGATTTTGGTGCTTCCCCATGAAGAATCTTCACCGTTTGAACTCTCTGCTCAAGGATCTCTAGCCAAAATGTCTTGGCGTTCTTCCACCTGAACTTGACCTCTGCGAGACGATTTCATTTTCTACCTCCATTTGAATACTTTGAAGGTGTTACCCTTCTGAGCTTCATCTCTCTGAACATCAAAGGTTCCTTCGACCTAAGTGTAGACATTGCCTATATACATAAGTATGTTGGAGTAGTTTGAGAGTCAAGGGAAGTGATAGAATTATGGAATGAATGTACCCACATAATATTTTATGTTCAAAGTAAACTAGACTAGTGTAGTAATGACATTATGGATAGAAATGAATCTTAACTTCTCTTAAATTCTAAGCTTAAATGGAATTGAATTATGTCATAGAATCTTTTTTTTTATGGTGAATTTGAGGTACATTACATGGGTGATTTTCACACCTCAAGGTCAGTTGCTATATTATGGAGGTATTTGTCTAGGTGATGCCACAAACAATGTCACCGATTACAACACAATGATAGAGTTTCTTCGTGACACTTTGTCGCATGGCATTTCTTACCTCTGGGTCTACCTAGATGCTTAGCTGGTTGTGTCCTAGTTAAAGGGGGTTTACCACGTTTATGATCCTACTTTACACCAATGCTTCCTTAGGGTACATCTCTTAGAACATTGATTCAATTACATTATGCATATCCATTTTCTTAAGAAATTAAATCAAATAATAGATACTCTAGTTAATCATGTATTAGATTGGCATGTTTCACACACATAAAAAGAATCACACACACACACATGTACACACATTTGAAAATAAATGTGATCCATAAGACATAAAAATGTGTGTGTGTGTATATATATATAAGTACTAGACTACATAGGTGGGTGCGAACGCCTCAATAATAATAATACAATATACATCACTAGGCTTATAACCTCAAAAACACAAAAAAAGGGTGCCCCCGGCACATAATGATTCCATCATATCTAAGCTCGGGTCCTATTGGCCTTGCTGTAGTGAACGATGGTGTTTTCCAAATGCCATAAGAGTTGAAACCAAGTCCATGGCACCCCAACTACACGAGGCTACATGGATGGTGGGAGATCCTCGATCTTGGCCATGGGAACTACACGAGTGAGCGCGGTGAGGTTCCACTCCACCCATCTAAAAATTATCTTATCCTCTCCAGAGGGAGGTCCCCTGAGGGCTGCTGGGAAGGAGGCCACATGCCCCCATACCATCTCTCTCGGGCTCATACTGTGTACCCTCTCAAATAATAACGAGAAAAAAATGGTATTGAACCTGAAGTTCTTGTTGCTATGCTCTCAACACTCTATGAGATGCCTCTTCATGTAGTCAAGCATGGTCATGCTCTAGTCAAATATTCATGCATCTAGGCATTGCATTGCACAATACATGTGCTCTCGGGGATCCTTTTGTAGGGCCGTGGATCTAGTGATCCTCCCAATAAGAAAAATGATCACCTTCAGTGACACGTTTTTGATCTTGTGGATGGGAACCTGAGAACCTACTTTCTTAGTGTTGGACTTGCAATGCATCCTGATGTAGTTGGTGATGTTTAAGGGCCTAGGGGCGAATGTACACAGATTGAGAGTTCCCCTCTCCTTGAGAGGACAATCAAGAAATATATGTCCTCATTCGTTGGAGTCAATGATTTCCCCTCAAGAATGAATGCCTCTACATTAAGGGGCCAATAATCCACCAAGGCATTTAGTAGCCTTGGTTTTTCCCTCATGAATGAACACCGATAGAACTTCCATAACCCACATTGTTTCAATGTGGTGATAGCAATAGCATCTTCATTGACCAAGATATCAATTTCCTAGTGTTCCCTATCCCTCCAGTGGACATACATCCCATTCTAGGACAATTTAAAGGGGAGTTAGCTCTTGCATTTTGATCTTTTCCACACTTTTGAGGGTGTACGTGGGTTGTCTTGGACACAGTCACATATGTATGATGGTAGACTATTCTTTTTCTGCATACATACGCAGGTTGTCCTTGGAGATCATGCGTACACGTGGGGCCACCCTTTTTTAAGAGGGTGCGCCCCCAAAAAACTAAAAACTAAGCATAATTGAAGTATTGGAATGCAAGAGGGATGAGTTTATACTACTTGGTCTGAGAAGAAGTTTGTTTAGTCCTCTAAAGCTCCAGAAATCAACTCTTTTAGAAAAGGCTTTTGTTTACCTTTTGGTTAATTTTCAAATTGCAATGGTGAAAATGAGTTGTGAGCTTCTATATATAGACTTTTTTGGCCCTTTTTTCCACTTTTTTTAACCCTTTTGTCATTTTTTTTGGCTTGAAAATCATTTAAATCGGTCCTTGAGTTTATTATTGGATGTTACAATGCAGTTTGCCTTTTGGTTTGGTCACATTTTTGGGAGATGGGTCACTTTTGAAAGTCCTTTGGCAAAAGTCATTTTTTCAACTTTTTGCATATAACTTAGGATTCCACCTCCACTTTCTTCATCTCATTGTATTTTTCTCTTTTCCATAGGACCGATCCCACTGAAGTGAAACATAGAACCATATTTGTTGTCTTATAAGTGTCGTGATTAGGTGGTAGAGCCTACCTTTACATGGATTCCCTAGATAGAGCCTTGTTGCATTTTGTTGTCCATGTTGTCTCGAATGACTTTAGGCTCAGGATTCCTTGGTAGTCATGTCATGATTATGAGATTGAGCGTCATTCATTTTATGCATCGTCACTCTTGGCCTCAACCTCAGGACTCCCAAAAATTAGCATATTTTGTTTACTTTCAAGCTCGCTTTGAAATCCCAAAGCAACATTCGATGAGACAACGTTTATGATTTTCAATCTTGTCTGTATTAACTGAGAAAAGTAACCTCTTGGAGTCTTATTTAATCCCTTTTCAGACTCTTTAAACATGAAAATATTGTTGAGTGATCTTGTGAATGGGAACCTGAGAACCTACTTTCTTAGTGTTGGACTTGCAATGCATCCCAATGTAGTTGGCGATGTTTAAGGGCCTAGGGGTGAATGTATGCAGATTGATGGGTTCCCCTCTCCTTGAGAGGGAAATCAAGAAATATGTGTCCTCATTCATTGGAGTCAACGATTTCCCCTCAAGAATGAATGCCTCTACATTAAGGGGCCAATAATCCACCAAGGCATTTAGTAGCCTAGGTTGTGCCCTCATGAATGAACATTGATAGAACTTCCATAACCCACATTGTTTCAATGTGGTGATAGTAACATCATCTTTATCGACCAAGATATCAATTTCCCAGTGTTCCCTATCCCTCCAGTGGACATACATCCCATTCCAGGACAATTCAATGGGGAGTTAGCTCTTGCATTTTGATCTTTTCCACACTTTTGAGGGTGTACGTGGGTTGTCTTAGACACAATCACATATGTATGATGGAAGACTATTCTTTATCTACATACATACGCAGGTTGTCCTTGGACATCACGTGTGCACATGGGGCCACCTTTTTTAAGAGGGTGTGCCCCCATAAAACTAAAAACTATGCATAATTGAAGTATTGGAATGCAAGAGGGATGAGTTTATACTACTTGGTCTGAGTAGAAGTTTGTTTAGTCCTCTGAAGCTCCAGAAATAAACTCTTTTAGAAAAGGCTTTTGTTTAGATTTTGGTTAATTTTCAAATTGCAAAGGTGAAAATGAGTTGTGAGCTTCTATTTATAGACATTTTTGGCCCTTTTTGCCACCTTTTTTAACCCTTTTGTCATTTTTTTTGGCTTGAAAATTATTTAACTCGGTCCTTGAGTTTCTTATTGTATGATACGATGCACTTTGCCTTTTGGTTTGGTAACATTTTTGGGAGATGCATCACTTTTAAAAGTCCTTTGGCAAAAGTCATTTTTCCAACTTTTTGCATATAAGTTAGGACTCCACCTCCACTTTCTTCATCTCATTGTATTTTTCTCTTTTCCATAGGACCGATTCCACTGAAGTGCAACATAGAACCATATWTGTTGTTTTATAAGTGTCRTGATTAGGTGGTAGAGMCTACCTTTACATGGATGCCCTAGATAGAGCCTTGTTGCATTTTGTCATTCATGCTGTCTCGAATGACTTTAGGATCAGGATTCCTTGGTAGTCATGTCATGATTATGAGATTGAGCCTCATTCGTTTGATGCATCATTACTCTTGGCCTCAACCCCGGGACTCCCAAAAATTAGCATATTTTGTTTACTTTCAAGCTCGCTTTGAAATCCCAAAGCAACATCCGATGAGACTACATTTATGATTTTCAATCTTGTCTATATTAACTGAGAAAAGTAGGCTCTTGGAGTCTTATTTAAGCCCTTTTCAGACTCTCTAAACATGAAAATATTGTTGAGTGATCTTTTTTTCCTTCACACTCGCCAAACTGAAAATTGGGGGCACATCTATCCATTGGCAGTTTACCCATTTTTTAGTCCACATGGTCAAGTTTACCAACAAAGGTATACTCTAGGATCTTTGGTTTGCTAGAAGAGTATTCTCAGGTATACGTTTTACCCTTTTTTGGGCCCGAGGGACTAAATTTACGAAAAAGGAACATTCTACTTGTTTTTGGTTTATCACCTTTTTTGGGCCTTGGATATTAATTATGAAAAAGGACCCCCACAAAGTCCATAGTTAAGAAATTTTCAAATTCCCTAAAATTGAAAAGATCATCGAGTGACCTTGTTCTTTCACACATATTAAATTGGTCTAGAAGAACATCCACTGGCATGATTTTACCTTTTTCCAGCCTATAGATTATGGAGGAAAAATGTCCACCTTGAGAGATTTGTCTCACCGAGACAATTCTCTTCAGTAAATTTTATACTTTTTCGGGCTAAGRAGACTAAATCTAGAAAAAGGAAGTGAATCCATAGTTAAGCTCTTTTCAGACAGCTTAAAATTGAAAATATTGTCGAGTAATATTGTCTATGTCACACTTGTTAAAATGGTTTTGAATATACATCTTTTTGGTGCTATTTTACCCCTTTTTCGAATCGACTAGACTATTTCCAAAAAAATGTACCCAATAGAGTCTTCTTTTACGTTTTTTCAGACTCTCTAAACATGAAAAAACTATCGAGCTTACCTTCTCTTGGCTGTTAAAAATACATTGAAAGGGGCTTCATTACGTCTTACTAATAACATTTTCATATCTACATCTTTGGCCTAATGTCGACTCCATGTTTCTCTCAATTTAACCCTTGAAGAATACCTTATATGCAATACTTGAAGCAGTTTGCCTCTGCGACCTGACACCATGACCCATGGAGGAATTTTCCCCGAGTGTCCTTTTCTTGCACATGTCTCATTTCTCTGAGAATTAGTGTGTTACTTGCACTTGGAAATAGTATTATTGTGACACTCATTCCTCCTTTGAAGTGTAGCATTCTTTTATTATTTTTCAAGCTTTTTAAAAATTAGAAAAAGACAAAAAAAAAAAAAAAACCCAAAAAGAGGGGACAAGAAATATATATTCTTTTTTGGTAGCACAATGAGTCTCCCTTGGACAAAACAAATTCTTCTATTTGTCCATCAAGCATTTGGATCGAACAAAACCTTAGGAAGTTGTTCTCTCTACATAGAGCTCTATCCTACTCCATTTGGTTACTCTTCCAAACACATGGAGAGTTTGTGTTGCCTCCTGCATCATGAACTTATGTCAATTTCATGCTGCCTGAGTATAATTATCCATCGTGCTCTTTCCCAAGAGAAGTTTCACCCAACCTTAGTCGGTCTTTCTTCATTTTGTCTCTTTCCTTCATGACCAAACATCCCAAAAGTCCAATCAACTCATTGTTTGAAATCAATGAAGTTCTCTTCCTAATAATCAACATCCTCTTTTCTTTTCCCGACGAGCCATCGAAGACCTCTGGGTGGTGAAGTCATACACTCACATTGTACTCCTATCTGAGTTTTGAAGATATTGAATTTGTTGCTTGAGGTCTAAAGACCTCATCTCGAGCTATCAGATGGTATTGGCTTCTTGAAGAAGGATACTATACTTGTATATATTTAATTTTTAGATGTAGATCTGTTGTGTATTGCTTTTGGCTACATAGTTATCTTGTTGATATTATGGTAGCTGCAGGAGGTATTTACCTCCACATGTAAATCCGACGAGAATAGGATATTTTTTGGAAGCAATAAGAAACCCTACTGAGTTGTCTAATAACCCTAGAAGGCTTGTCAGCTCAAGAAGATAACTTGTATTAGGCTATTAGCCTCCAAGACAAGAATTTGGCCAGAAGAAATAATATATACTGAACAGACAGATACCTAGAATGAGAATTCGGCCCAGGCAGTTAGCCAAAATTACTATAAATACATGAGGCTAGTCTTCATTCTACCAGGTAGTCTCATAATTGTAGAGAAACACTTGTGCACACTGTAGGTCCCAATTTTTTGCACAGTTTTGGAGGAGAGATGCCATTGCAGCTGTTGCAGCTAGCAGATCACATTTGGCTCAGACTATCTCTTGGTTAGTGTTTGGACTATGTGATTAGCTATTGTTTGATTCCCTATCCTTGGGGAAAGGTGTGCTACCCTTTGTTTGGCTAT
>JASDQU010014431.1:191917-210831 GCA_032191745.1 Picea mariana
TTTAGAAGACTTTAATTAACACCTAGAAGGGTTTTAGTTTATGCCTTATGTTTATCCTTGTAGGATCTTTTCTTAGGGCTCGTCAAAATTTGTTTTTAGAGAAGTTTTAATTTAGGTTTGGATTGAACAGGGCGACAATTTAACTAGGGGGGGTCGTTCTAAGAATTTATCAGGTTCTAAGGTCTCAGGGTCATATAGGCTGACTCATCATCATCCTCAAAGCGACGTGCCCTTCAGGACGCACTACGTGCTCCAAGGGTGCCACTCGCCTCGGTTGCTTCTGTCGCGCGACGTGCCCTTCAGGACGCACCATGTGCTCCAAGGGTGCCACTTGCTGACTTGTATTTCTTTGCGCGACGTGCCCTTCAGGATGCACCACGTGCTTCAAGGGTGCCACTCGCTGGCTTGACGGATTGGTAGACTCTATAACCCCTGGAGTCAACACTCCGCCAGGTGAGTCTTGTGGGAGACTAAGGGCTCTAAGGAATAAGGCCCCCGCCTTATTGCGCGCCCCTTAGAATCATCGTGAACGACTGTCACAGTCTGCCCTCACGGCATCGTGGATCCTCTCGAACTAGGTAATCGTTAACCTATAGTTCGAGCCACGGCGGGAGTGCTAGTAGGCTATGGCAGGGCTGTTGTCCACACCTCTCCCTCAATCTCTCTGGAAGTCGTGTGTGGCCCCTTTACTCCATATGTGAGTCTAGTCGGCAAGATATTGTCAGCCTGCATCATCAACCATCATGTCAGATCATGTCAACAACATATCATAAAATCAATAGCATATCATCAAACGAAAAAATATCATCGTAAATGAAACAACTCAAATAGCCCACTCCCTGACTCAATCCGGAGTCCAAGGAAGTTCCACCGATGCCTCTGCATCATCAAGGTCCGAAACCCTGCACACTCAAAGAAACCGAATCAGCAGCACTTGTCTACATCAAGGTAGTAAAAACATCCTGTCATATAACTTAACGCATCATAATGAAGAAAAATTTTTATCATCATAAAATCCAGATCACTTGCGAGCAAGTGTCCTCAAAGAATAAGTTTTGTAAGTGTGCGAGAGCGGGATGTTACATAGTACAATATGTATATGGAATATCACCTCTAAATACTCTATGGTATATATTGAGTCCCTTAATTATACCTTAAAGTAGCCTTAGATAAGCTAATCAACCATTGTTTCGCTATGGTACACTGATAACAACACTTGGGGAGACCACTCTCTAGTACCTCGATAGTTGGTTAGTATGGCTAAGGGAATTGTTTAGCCTCCTTAGTTATTTCAGTAAGATATTGGGATGAGTACTATTGTTGGATCTTGCACATATATAAGAGAAATATAACACTGACACTCCCTTTTCATTAGGACTTTGTCACCTTTTTATTTGATCTCACATATGGTGGATATATATAAACTACCTCATACCAAATCCCTAGAAAGTATGGCCACCCTCTCTACTAATAACTGATTGGATCAATTGTAGGATCAAGTTATGAATCTTAAAGAACAACTTGGGGGAATTTAGCATTCTATAACTAGTTTGGATAATAATTTTGATTAGAAGTTGGAAGAAAAGTTGAACAAGTTGAAAAAATATTTGATGGAGTGGTTGGCACCTATGCAATCTCATGGCATGCTAAAAGTAGAAAAATTGACAACATGGCACATTGGGCCACACCGGGAACAAAATTATCACTTGGGACTATTTAAACAAGTCCATAATCCTCTTCGAGTCCACAATAGAATATATGAATGGATAATAACATGTGGCACCATTATCCTAAGGTGGAACTAAATACATTCGATTTTTTTAACCTATCTAGATGATTCACCTAGATGGAACATCACTTTTCCCTTTAGGGCATTACTAATGACATGATGACACTTGGGGTGGGGTTCTTATATCTATATCCAAAATGATGGAAATGATGGGAATGACATAAAAAATAATGTGTAGTATATATCACTTGGAGTCAATTTGTTAAAAATATCTATGCATGTTTCGAGAAACATATTCACTAGTTAGGGTGACTTAGCAAGTTACGCTAAACAATATCTCACACAAATTTTATGGTATCCTTTGAGCAACTAGTTATCTATACAAAGAACTTAAAAGATTCTTTCTATAAATATCGTTTCATTAATTTCCTCAAGAAATAGATTTGAGAACAAGTTATAATGTGTCCTTCTTCTACATGGTTTGAAGTGACACACAGGTCATTGCAATTAAAGATGTTTATTAGTGCAAAAACAAAAAAACAAACCATCGTTCACTATGCTCATCCTTGCCAGGCTACCTCCCCAAGAATAAATCCTACTGGTCCCTTGGAATTATAAAGGTTATCTCTAGGAAAAATGGAAAATCTTCATATATGAGGACTCTGTTGTAATTGTGATAAAAAATATTCTCTAGGTCATTGGTGTAAAGAACATAACTTGTTCCAAATTGATATGACCACTCATGCCCTCGTTTAATACATAAGTATCAAACAAAAACTATAGTTACAATTGAAAGACACGAACACTTAATATTAGGTTGATATAGAACCTTTATTCTCTCATGAAGAATCACTTATATCCCTTCATGCATTATGAGGAATTTCAACTCCACAAACCTTGAAATTCACATATTACATCAAGCACTGAAAAGTCATAGTCCTAGTTGAAAATATCAATACTCACGATCTAATTTTCAAACGAGTATCATAAGAAACCCATTGTTATGTACACCTCGTTACCAACTTTCAAATCATTATCACCAATGGAGGTATGATGAAATGTGGGGTAATATGTGAAATTTGTATACTCCACATGGGAAACTATCAACCGAAAACCCATATATTTTATATTTATATGGGTGGGTGTGATATATTATTGGGGAAAGAATGGCTACATATATTCATACCAATCACCAAGGATTTAAAATAAATTGATATGATTTTTACTAAAGAGGCTCGTGTACACACATTTCGAGGGATTCAGGTAGACTCTCTTAAAATAGTCAGGTCTCACCATATGGAGAAGTTATTAAATAAGGGTCACTCTATAATTATTTTTCAATTTATTGTTATACATGTTTTGGATAAACCAACAAAAGAAATCATCCCAAACTTTCATCTAGTCCTTAACAAACATCATCAAATCTTTGAGACACCAAAGGGTGTACCCCCTTCTCACAAAGAGAATGACCATGGATTCCAGTAAGTCAACCACCAAATGTGCATCTTTATTTCCACCCTTTTGCACAAAATAATGAATTAGAAAATATAATTCATGAGCTATTAGAGGTGGGGTTCATTCATACTAGTACAATCCCTTACTCATCACTAGTAGTCATGGAATTAAATAAGGAAGGCACTTGGATAATGTCTCCTAGTTTTCAAGCTCTTAATAATTTGACAACCAAGGATTTATTTCCCATCCTTGTTGTTGATGATCTCTTTGATGAACTTCATGGAGAAATATTTTTCACTAAGATTGAACTACATTTAGGATACTACCAAATTAGGATTGAAGAGGAATCCATCCCAAATATTATGTTTAGAACACATGAAGGTCACTATGAGTTTCTATTGATTCCATTCGGCCTTTTTAATTTTCCATCCATGTTCCAAAGTCTCATTAACAATATTTCCAAACCCTTCCTACACAATGTGTGTTAATATTCTTCAATGATATCTTGATTTATATTAAAACATGTGAATCACACATAGAACATGTTGATAAGTCCTTGTAACTCTTGAGAGACAACCAATTATTTGTGAAGTGCTCCAAATGTGATTGTGTGGCTCATGAGGTTGAATATTTGGGTGACATTGTAAGTCATGGGGTGTACGATTTGATCCCAAGAAAGTGGTAGCTATGAAATATTATACCCATCCCAAAACAATAAAGATATTGAGGGGATTCTTAGGACTTACAATATACTATAGGAAATTTGTGAACAATTATGGAAACATTGTATCTCCCCTAACTTCACTACTTAAAAAAATGACTTTTTTTGGAGTGAGGTAGCAGCACATGCCTTTGTTTCTTTAAAGAATTCCATCTGTATTACTCCACTATTAGTAGTACCTAACCTTAATAATAATTTTGTATTGGAATATGATGCTTTAGGGACATGTATTGGACAAGGATTAATGAAAGAAGGATTCCCCTTGGCATTTACTAACAAACAATTGTGTGACAACAATTCAAGAAAACCCACATATGAGAAGGAAATGATGGATATCCTTCATGCATTCGAGAATTGGGAAACATACCTCACAGGGAGGAATTTTCATATAAATATTGACCATCATAGTATGAATTACTTTCTTGGACAATGATTTTATTCACTAAATAAACTTAAATGGATTACCGAGATGTTGGGGTATGATTTTGAGATCATATATACGAAGGTTAAAGAGGACGTTGTGGTTGGATCTTTATATAGATAATTCAAGGTGGATGGGTTTATCTTTATCATTACCAAGCATACAATGGATTAAGGAGTCCCACAAGGAACATATAGCAAATGATACTTTAAGGAAACTCATCCAAAAGATTTGGGCATATCTCTACCCACCTAAAATTTATACATGGAAAGAAGATACATTGTAGTATAAAATGTGCATTGTTATGGAAAAGGATTAATCCCTAAAACACCGATTTTTAATGGAGCTACATTCATCATTAATATATGGTCACTCTAGATTTCATAAAACATATGAAATAAATACACATTCATTACTTTGGGACAACATAAAAATAGATATCCAAGAGTTTGTAGCATCCTATGACACTTGCCAAAGAAACAAAGGAGATACAGTTAAGATTCTAGGTACATTTGAACCATTACCAATCCAAACACATATCTGGATAGACATTTCAATGGATTTTATCATGGGACTCCCGAAAGAAAGAAAACAATTAGTCATCATGGTGGTTTTTTACTGTCTTTCAGAAGGTACTCACTTTTGTTGCTTAGTTCAGACTTTCACTCCTTCCTTAGTGGCTCGGGCCTTTATGGATCATAAATTTTAGCTACAAGGTATTCCCACTTCCATTGTCTCAAATTTGGACCCCACATTTACCAATTTTTTTTCGGAAGAACTATTTAAAATTAAAGGTACAGAACTAAATATGAAAACTATATATCAGCCTCAAATTGATAGTCAAACATAAGTGGTCAACAAGTATATAGAAACATATTTGACATTTTTTCCTTCCAAACTGTCACACCAATGGGCACAATGGATTCTCCTAATTGAATGGTGGTACAACATAACCTATCATGGAGGTATTGAAATGACACCATATGAATTTGTTTATGACCAAAAACCCCTATTAGTGACATACTATGTACCATTCATCTTCAAGGTTGACGTAGTAGATAGAGTGTTTCACACCAGAAAAGACATTATCCATATTCTCAAGGAAAACATCTTTATTCCATAGATTCAAATGAAAAATCAAGTTGATCAACAAAGATATGAATGTTCACTTAATGAATGATATCAAGTGTTTATTTTACTGCAAATTTATAAATAAACATCACTTAATGATAAATTTCCCTATAAGATATGTCTGAAGTTCTATGGTCCCTATTAGATCATATAATGCATTGGCCATTTTCCTACAAGATGACTCTCCCAACCCACTCCAAGATTCATCTAGTCTTTCATGTTTCATGTTTGAAAACAATTGTGGGGACATACTGTAAAGTGCATACCCACGTGCTAGAAATTGATGTAGAGGGTTCCATTTGGCTCCAATTAGAAGAAGTATACAAAGTCTCACAGGGATATTGTTTAATACACAAAAAAATATCCCTAGGATTAGAATAGTAATCCTAGACAGAAAGAGGGATAGACTTCTTATGGTTTTCCTTGATTTATATTCAAACACATATATTCATGATTATCCTAAAGAGTGGTGAAGTTTGCATACCTTTCTTGAGGTTGTCATTCATATCTTGTGGTTGTTGTAGTCCTGAAACTCTAGCTCCAAGCTTCACAACTTACTTTATGCATACAAAAGACAAGAACAAACTTTCTACTTCTCTACTTGGGATTATAATCCTAGATTTAATTTGATTCTAATCAGATATAGAATAGCATGAATCATATCTAAAAAAAAATCATAAATAAAACACATTTATAGGGGGGAAACAAAATAATCTATTGATAACATAATATAAATTACATCAAGCATACCTTAGGTGTTGATTAATTCTCCCTTGACCTCCTTATTCCTTGCCCCTCCTTTATCTCCTTGGTTAGGCTACACTTCACTAAATTATGGTTGTGGTAGATGGAACAACTACCTCTGCAATTGGACAACATAACATTACTCTAAATTATTCCTCTCTTTTTGAAAGCTTTCCTTTGTTATATATCTCTTTTGAGGAGGTTTCAGAGATATTCTGTATTTTCTAGAAACCACTAGAAACTCGAATAATGTGATTTCCTAGGCCCTTAACAGGAAGAAAAAATTTATCCCTCTCATATCATATTGTGACTCCCTAATTCTAATTTTTTTACAGATCATCGCGTGTTGAACACAAGTGTCTAACAAGGGTCTTGTATTTTTTTCTAATATGTGTCTCGTGAGGACCTCCAAAAGGGATCAAATATCGAGAAAAAAGTGCATTTTGGCTTACATGTTCTTATGGATTCCTCTATGGATCATAGGGTGGAAATTAAGGCTATAACACTAGATCAACTTGTTGTGAATAGAATTCTCATATAATACATGTCCAAATACACTTTTAGGATCTTATCAAACTCAAATTCTCTTCTTGATTTTTTTTTATTCTCCCAAACCAATTTCCCTATTTTGTTCCTGAATGGATTTAGGAATCAAGATGAAACTCTCCATTAAAATATAGCTAGGACTAAAATAAATGAACTATAAATTAAGTTGGACCCATGACATTATTTATGGCTAGCAAACACCTCTCCCATGACTTCATTTCCCCCCAAGAAAATTATTCAATATATATAGAACTATGGTTTCACTCAATAAGAGACAATGCAATTTTTACACCAAGGGGTCAATTTTTGAAAACCTTGAGCTGGGTGATTAGGGATATAATTATCACATCATCTTTTCCCAAGCTCACTTATAGGATCTTAAGAAAAAAAATTCTACTACCCGATTTGTTTTGTATGCCCTTAGACCAAATTTTACATGTGTCCCTAAATGGCCTAAGTAAGAAAGCTTCCACTCATTGTAAAATAATAAAAAAGAATCAGATCAGTTAGTTATTATTTGTTGCATTTATGACATTGGATTAGAGATAATGGCATGGATATCCCATGATTCGATCGCTTGGAAAATGTTTGTTTTGATGATTTTCAAAACTAATGTTTTGCTCAGTAAGAGACGATGCAGTTTTTGCACTAATTGGTTTATTTTTGGGAACTATGGATTGGAATATTATGGATATCATGCTCACATTGGCCTTGCAAAATAAAACTTTCAATATCTTACAAATATCAATTCTATTGCAAATTTTGGTTTTATTCTCATATACTAACTTGTGCATGTGTCCTTGAATGGCTTCAAGAAGAAAATGCAACTCACCATAAAAAAATAAATGAGATTTGTATCAATGAACCATTAATTATTTTGGAATCGTAAAAATGTATTATAGATAGGTGAACCACTCTCCTATGATTACATAATCCAAAAAAAATTATTCAATGATCTCCAAAACTAAGGTTTTTCTCAGTAAGGGACAACTTATTTTTTTCACTAAGGGGTTGATTTTTGAAAAATACAGAATAGGTGAGCATGGATAGAGTGATGACATTATCCCTATACAAACACACATGTAGGAGGCTATAGAACTGAATTCCAGTGCCTATTTCATCTTTTATTCCCTGGACTAAATTCTTCATGTGTCCCTCGATGGATTGAAGAAGAGATTTTTTATCGGCCCTAAAATAGTAATGGAGACTTGGATCGATGAAACATTGATTGTGATGAAATCATGACATCATATTAAAACTATGAGAAACCCTATTATATTATTCCATTACCCATAAAAAAATTATTGAATGATCTTCAAAATAATGGGAAATATTTTAAAACTCTAGATCAAGTTATTGTGGATAGTATTCTCATATAATGATTTCCCAAAGAAACTCTTAGAATCTTATGACACTCAATTCTACTACTCAATTTTTTTTATTCCCTAGAAATTATACCGCCAATTTCCACCACATATGGATCAGTTTCATCTTCGTCATTGACTTTCCCACTTGTAGACTTTAATCCCCATTTTTGGCTCTATAGATTCATAAAAAAACTCAATTTTTGACATATACGTGTACTACCAGCTATGCAAGGCACGTACATTCGCATGTTTCTCCTTTGCAAGGAACAAACACCTTATTTTGGCTCAAAAATATAAATTTGCATATTTTTGGGCAGGGTTTACGAGTTCTGTTGGTTCCTAAACCCCTATTTGTAATGTACCCTAGTCCAACTGAGGAACATTACATGCATAAACACACATTAAAACTAAATATTTTTTGCTAATTAATTTCATGTAGATTACCACCTACAGATCACACAAAAAATTAACTATTTGATTGGTACAATAATTCTAAGTGCATCTACAACATAATGAAAACCATGAATGCAATTGTTTGAATAAGATGAAAAAACCGAACATTCATATAAACAATTTTTACAACAGAATAAAAAAATAGAAACAACAAAACTCTTATCTATTAATGATTAACCAATTGGATGCATACAAAGGATGAACCTCCTATCCATAGGCGTTTCTATTCATTTTATCTCGAAAGTAGGCCACCCCTTAGTTGAGGATATGATTGCACAAGGATATCTGGCCCTCTTCATTGTCCACCCTCCACACACAACAACCCAAAAACGTAGGTTCTACTACCAAAATAGTTCCAATCCTCTATCTCTCTTCCTCGACAACCTACACAACCCATGGAATGTACCCCCTTCACTAATCATAATCCCACGGGCTTTACCATTCATTTATTAGGGCTTTCAATGAGCTTAGTTGGTCAAAACTATATTAGTTGTGGATTCCTAGAATTATTTGTTTCTTCAAGAGTGCTCACAATCTCCTTCACAAGGATCGTGAGCTATTTTCTCAATAGGAAAAATGCACTACAAGATTACAACTCATGTTACATGCACACATGCCTCTTTCTTATCATAAAAAATAAACAAACCATGGCTTCCTTCAAGCACAACATGGTTGTTCATCTTTCCAACACTCACCTCCTCTCTTATTACCCAAAATATGCATATGAAAAATTGCCTCCTTCTCCATATGAATTTTCCTTTTTTCTTGCTTTCTTCAATTACACTCTTCCCCAAGATGATTGTACTCATTCCCATGCTCTCCAATAACTAAGGGATGAGACTTTTTACACCCACCCTCTTACATGAGTTAATTATTCTCTTTGGTAACAATCAACAAAAATTAGAAGGCTACACACAATGATAATAAAATTTAAGAATGTGGGATGGATTAATACCCATGAATAATATCCCCCTCTAGATGCCTCTCTCTCATGGAATCATAGGCCCCCATCATTTCTTCCTTCTCGTGTCACAACCAAGTATTATGATATTTATTAACAATTTCAATGTTCATAATAAACAATTCATCCCTCGATCACATTAAATCAATATGGGCTCTTTTTCCCAAACATATCGGCTCAACATCCTAATTGGCATTTATATACTTACATCATAATTTGTGAGGATTAAAGTTGGGGATGTTACACTATTTCCCATTTAAAACCATTTGTAAAAACTCCAACCACTTTGTAAACACTATTTCCCATTTAAAACCATTTCTCATAATGCTATCATTTTATTTCCCCATCTACAATCCCCTTTTCCCTTGTTGTGGATTTATTCCTTTAGACCTGGAAACTGATGTTTCCATCCTTTGTTGGACATATTGTCATTGATATGTTGTCATTGATGTCAACAGTCGATCTCATTATGATGTGATCATTTGTTGTTATAATGAATTGTCATTGATGTCGATAGTATATCAGTCAACGGAGAATGTCAAATAGTATGCAGAGATCAAAAGCGTAAGCTCAGGAGGAGCAACGAACAATATGAAGAGATTGATGCTCAGCAAGAAAAACACAGTACATAAGAAATTTGTGATTATTGTTGATCATGATAGGATTAACAATGTTCCTATGATCAAATCTCAGGAGAATTAGCGAATTTGTGATTATTGTTGATCACGATTGAATAAAAAATGTTCCTATTATCAAGCTTAGGAGAATTAGTGACTAACTATTAGTGCATAAAAGAATGCACAAACAATTATTAAAGATTGGAAGGAAAAGTGTAAGCTTAGAGTGAAAAGCCTCAGCAACCATTCAATCAGAGTTGAATTTGTTGAATTATATATATTTATATATAATGGATTGAATGAAAATTCATTCTATCAGGTTGGTGCCTGTTTACAAGATGGGTCTTGTATGAGAATTGTATTCCTCACATCTCAGTTGGATCTGAGATCAACAAGATGGGACTTGTTATAAGCGTTGGATTCCTCATTTCTCAGTTGGATCTAAGAACTACAAGCTGGGTCTTGTAACATAGAGATGGGTCTCTGATAATTGTATGAAGATGATATTCAAAGATTGATCTTATGTATTCATTCAATTTATTTAATAAATAAATTATTTATTATTTTATATATATTGATTGAGAAAATGAAATGAATATTTGTTGTTTAGTTAATTTGTCAAAAGTGGAAAATTGTACAAAGTCTTATGACACTGATTCACCCCCCCTCTCAGTGTCAAGTATCCATTTCAACAATTGGTATCAGAGTGGGTTCCTTCAGCACAGTTTTAACACTGAAGGTAGATCCAGAAAAAATAGGTGGACAGATTGCTATGTCCACAAATGAAGCTCCCTTATTTGATGGAACATATTATTTATCATCGAGGGAAAAGATATATGAAGTCAATAGGATTTGGAGTTTGGGATTCGGTAGTAAGTAATCCTTGGCACTTAAATACTTCAAAGAGAAAATCCAAAATTTCAAACGATGACAAGAGGAACAATTCAGTAGCCTTAAAAGAAATACAGGATGGATTGTCAGATCAAGTCAAAGAAAAGATGAAGCACTATAAATATTCCAAATAATTATGGCTTCAACTAAAAAATAGTTATCAGAATGAAACACAAGAAGAAGATAAATTCAATGAAAGCGAGGAAAAAGAATCTAATGAACATGATTCTTATCAGAATAAAGAACAAAACTCAGAAGAAGACAATTCTTATCAAGATAATGAAGAAGATAAAGAAAAAGAAAATTTCAATTAGATTGAAGAACATAGTTCAGAGAAAAAGATTTATAATCTTAATGAAATGCAGGATTCAATCTCATTCAATAGTGAAGAAGACGACCTCATCAAGGAATTGAGGAATACCTCATCTTTCATTAAAGAAAAATTAGATTATCTTAAAACTGATGTTCCAGCTGTTATAGAAGAGATTCGTTTGGAACCAGGAAATTATATGCATATCAAAGTTCTCATGGAGGATCTTGACAATCTTGAGTCCAAAACCATGTGCACTCTATAAGACTTGGAGAAACTCCAAAAGAAAGAAATGATGCTACTTCAACAGCTAGATCAATCTAACCATGAAGATCATGAACAAACGTTTCAGCTAGAAAACAAACAGGAAGGGATCAAAAGTTTGAAAACCGAACTTATTATTCTAACATAAGATATGGAAGAATTAAAGATACATGACAGTAAAAGAAAAGAAGTACTAAAATAATTATAAGAATTAGTTAGCAGTCTAAACACTCAACTTGAGGAAATTAAAGAAAGTGAAAAAGACTTAAAAATTTAGTTAACAAGGAAAGAAAATTCTTACCACATGTTGGAATTGGAAATCATCAATTTCAAAAATATAAATGAAAGTACTAATGCAGATCTAATGACTCAAAATGAATAAGCTAAGAAAAGAGAAGAATCTCAGAATATCCAAATAACTAAAAAGGAAAAATCATGTCAAAATCTTGAATTAGAAGCTATCAACCTCAAAAGGATTGAACTAGAATACGAGGAAGAAATCAAAATATTGAAAACTAAAGTTTTTGATCTAACAAAAGATATGGAATAATTGAAGACATATGACAAAACTATTAAGTTAAAATAAGTTTTGGATGAGACAAAAGAAATTGTCATAAATCTAAAGACTCAACTTGAACATGCTAAAGAAGTGGACGAAGCCCTGAAGATTTAGTTGACTAAAAAGGAAGAATTATGTCACATGTTGAAGTTAGAAATAATCAATCTCAAAAAAATGAATGAAAAGACAAACAAGATTGTCAATTTCCATAATAGATCATGTATCCTAGATAAGATTTGGAAGAGCCATAGATCGACTGATGAAAAAACTGGCCTTGGATACAATAAGAAAGAAGACAACTATAGAAGTAAAAAGGAAGAAGAAAATCAAATGACAGATCCGTCAAGCCAAAATAAAATCAAGAATGGAAACACCTTCAATGGCTATTGCTTTTCTTTTCATAGATTTGGACATAAAGCAATGGAATGGAAGAAACTAGAGAAAGGATCTACAAGAAAATCCAAAAACTCAACTATATGTCGGAGATGTAATTTTGTTGGGTACACACCAAATTTTGTCATACAATGAGATGTTACAACTGTGATAAGTTCGGGAACAAATCCCGAAACTGTAAGAATACAAAAAGTCAATATTTGAATAAGTCATTCAAGAAAATGACAAATCCTAATAAACATTGGACGAATAAAGGAGATGATAAATCTTCAAAAACACAATTAGAAAGAGAAGATCCAAAAAACAAAATATCTCACAGAAAGATATGGAGAAGAAAATCTGAAGAAGAAAGCAAGAAAGATGTTATTACACCTAAAAATGAAGAAACTAATAATAAGAACATGATGGGTAAAAGTCATAATAAAGAATGTGAGATTCAGTATGAGATAAATCAATATCAAGAAAAGGAAATACCTATAGAAGAATATGGTACAATATCAAATTCTAATGATGTCATAAGTTGTTAGCAAAAGAAAGAAATACGAAAAAAAAGGTTTAAATTTGCTCTTTACTAAATCAAACGATTATGCCAAAGAGTTTCTAAATCAACATATGGAAAATCTTGACTAAATATAGATTAGTGGTCAAAAGAAAAATCATTGGTAGGGTTAGTTATAGAGCACAAGAAGAAGAAAAATAAATAAATAAAGGTAGCAAAGAAATTCAAGAAGTATCATTCAACAAAGATCAATTGATTACAAAATTGGCATTTAAATCAATTGGCATAATTCCTAAATTGATATTCCTGTCAAATATCAAAGAAGGATAAGAAGTAGATCAAATATATCAGTAAGATTCATAGTCTTGTTCTATTTGACAAAGGGAAGTCTGTAAAAACTCAAGAGGAGTATTTTGGTTATTAAATAAGTATTTAATTAGATTAAGTGTTGAAAAGAGTCGATCACTACAAAAATTTGTGTCAAGAAGACTACTTATTCAAACTCAAAAATCCCAATAAAATAAGATAAGAAATTAGTAAATTAACATGGCAAGAGACATTGTTAGGAAGAACTAACCTTTCAAAAACAAAGGGGGGGAGTAGTCAGAAGCAGAGAGAGATCATATTGACAGGGGGAGTTATTTAATTATTGCAGGCAAAACATGATTCCAAGGGAAGTTACCTAAGTTCATATTCTGGCCAACAACATCCAGACAAACAAATTTTGATTATAAGAGGATCAAACCTTTTCAATTGATGCCAAAGGGGGGGAGTAACTTCATAGAGAACTTCATAGACAAAATCATCATCACAGGGGGAGTTTGTGTATGAAGTTAGCATGTTTCCCTCAATGACAAAGAGGGATATTGTTGGACATATTGTCATTGATATGTTGTCATTGATGTCAATAGTCGATGTCATTATGATGTGATGATTTTTTTTTATGATGAAGTGTCATTGATGTCAACAGTATATCAGTCAACAAAGAAGTTTAAACAGTATGCATAGATCGAAAGTGTAAGATTAGGAGGAGGAGCGAAAAATATGAAGAGATTAATGTTCAGTATGGAAAATGTAGTACATAAGAAATTCATGATTAATGTTGATCACGATAGGATCAACAATGCTCCTATCATCAAATCTAAGGAGAATTAGCAAATTCATGTGTAATACCTTGTCTCCCTCAATTTGTAAATATAACTATATGGGACAAGGAACTATGGAAAACATAAAAGTGTGAATGTTTGATTTGATGAACCTTGTGTAGAAGGTCGATGAATGTAAATTCCTATTATTTTAATAGAAAATTGTTACGTGTTGCATGACTGATGAAAGAGAGGATGTGCTAAGAGAGAGACCACAAAATGGTGTGAAAGGTGGTGGACGGGACCAGGAATGGTTGAGTTAAGGCTTTTGGACCTGACCACGGACAGGGAGATTCGAGCGACACGTAATCTTGCTGAGGGAGGTAAGAAAGGAAGCATGGTGGACAGAGGGAGACCTATGAAGAAACTGCAGAGATGAGAGAGGAAACTATTGGGTCCAAGGAAGGACTGAAAGAGGAAATAGTGAGTTCTGATCACAAAAAATAGAGATCGAACCAGGAGAAGGAGAGTAACCTTTGTTCTTATCTATTTCTGTATTGGGAGAAGGAGAGTAACCTTCGTCCCTACCTTCCGTTGAACTGGGACTAAGAAATTGAATCTTGATGTATCATGGCTTAAGCTCGGGGGTGGCTAGTGATAAATCCATTAGGAGTGACTGAGCCTATGGTTGGGTGGAAACAAGCACCCCTTTCAATAGTTGCATCGCACTATATGGTTTTGATAAGTTTTTTTCTTTCCTTATGCTTTGAATTGTAAGTAATGGATGTATGCGAGTATTTATATGTCTAGAAAGGGTTCTTTCTTTGTGTTAAATGATTAAGTTATGAATATGCATTCATTCCCTTGAGAACGTATATGTATGCTTTATTTTCCCATACATCCATATTTAGTCACTCAAAGGAACTCTCCCAGGGAGCTACATCATTGTCCCAGAGTTAGAGAAACCCTCTTGACATAGTTACTATCATGGTAAACCCACAATTTACCTTGCCTTGAATTAAAGCCTAAAGCCTTGCAAGTTGGGAAGGTGCTCCCTTCATACCAGTATTCTAGGAACCCTATAGCTTGAAGCTTCAAGATGTCTAATTGTTGTGATTTGTCGATCGATGTCAATAAGTGACCAAGCGTCGAAGAACCAGAGAATAGGAATGACAAGAGGGCGAGAAGAATTTCCTTTTAGGAAATATTTCAAAATGAGTTATCGAAATCCCCAAACACAAGGAGTGTGTGGGAAATTGAAATCCTTTAAGGATCAAGCTCATAAGGGATAAAACTTATCATATGTGTTGACGAGATCCAAGAGTAGGACTTGTAGGAGAAGCAAAGGTTTAAAACTCTTGAAGATTGATAGGAGCGACAATGGTCATTGTATCATGGTGAAAAGGATCGACAGTCGTCGGATCTAAGGAAGTTGCACGAGTCTTAACGTTCACACACATGGGAGAGAGAGCCTTTCAAGGTTTGAGACTCGAAGTTTGCAAAGCTCAAACAACCGAAAACCTAAAGTAGAATCTAAGTTGTTCAATCACAGGAACAAATCTGAGCCGTTAGATTGTTCAGGGTAAAATTCAAGCGTCGGATCACCAGAGTGGATCTGAACCATCAAATACCATGAGTCTGGGAGGAGGCAAGTTTGACACTTGAGATTCCCAAAGTGCGGAGAGTCGAAGACCTATGAGATGTCAATTGGTACGAGGACACTTATCAATAGATCGAGAGCTCTGAGAATATTGTAGTGGGGTTTGAGTTTGAGAACTGATATTTTTGAAACCCGAAGGCCCGAAGACCCGAAGTGAAACTAGATCGACAGGTCTAAGGAAGACATGGCATGAATCTGTGAACTCCAGGTAAAGTCCTGAAGTGATTCATGGTCGTTGGATTCGGAGGAAACATGGCACAAATCCGTGAACTCCAAGTAAAGTCCTGAAGTGATTCATAGCCGTCACATTCAGAGGAAACGTGGCACAAATATGTGAGCTCTGGGTGAAGAACTAAAGTAATCCTTGATCATCATATCAGGAGGACACACGTCAGATGATTGTAGCCTTCAGATAAAATTCATTGGGGAAAAGGTTTGATATTTGAGATCTCAGAATGTTGAAACCCGAAGGAGATATCGAGCGTCGATCGAGAAGAGGGTTGGAGGATCATTGTTTTGGTTAAATGGTCAAAAACCCAAAGTGGAAGCAAAACCATTGATCAAGTAGGATAGGTGTTCGCAGATCGTCATCTCGGGAAGTTTGAAGTACAGAAGAAGTAGGGTTTGAGATTTCAAAACCTTGAAGTCTGGAATTGCGAAGAGATCACAATCGTTGATCTAGGAGGGACATATCTAGTCCATAGATTCGAGAGGTGCAGATATGAACCGTCGATTTAGACAATATCATCAAGATCGCGAGATCGACGATCCCGTAGCATTGCAAGGACAGGAGTTGTGAAAAGTTTAAAATATCGAGGGTAGGCCGCAATTCAAACCATGGTTTCATCTAGAGGACACATGGAGACTTGAGGAGGATTGTGGGCCCAAAAGTAGTTTGACCCCAAACTGCTTGTGGTCATGCCCACAATCGCATGGTCCTCGCCAAGGTCACATATGAGGAGAGGCCAAGAGAAAAGGGGATAACGCCAACTCCGAGACTTCATTGAAGCGTGAAGGATAAGGTCACGGGTATCATAAGACCTGCAACAGAGATTGAAAGGGTATTTGTATGATTTATAGGTGAGACTATCATGGTCTAAAAGTCTCGTTTGATTTAGACTCAAAGAATCTTGACCAAAGGCTTGAGATGAGTCCTAGACTCTCCAAATTAGAACCCGTAGAAAGAAAGAGTATTTTTTCTTGTAAGGAGGATGAAATTTATTTTTTATTTATTTTTCTTTGCCCCATAGTGGGTGTGTTACAAATTGGTATCAGATCATGGTTACAACACTTGAATTGCTTGGGCTCATGGACGAGTCACTTAAAAACTCTATTTGGAGTAATTTTAAAAGAATGACACTCTACCTTACCTCTTACTTAAAATGTCTTATTAAAAATGTTATTAAAGAAAAGATTGAAACTGTATACTGAGTCTATGCATTTAATAAATTGAACTATGTATTTTTCACGAACTAATAGACTGTTAGCTAACAATAAGTTTTTTTTTCAACACTCAAGCAATCAGTAAATCACGGGAAAAAAAATCCAATACTAAAGGATGGTGACATGTCATGAAGTAGGGGATGGCTCCCACAACAAAGACAAATAATCTGACGAAAAGAGAGAGGTGGGAACCCCTGCAGATCTGGTTGAAGTTGTAAGGAGCCTCAGGGCCAAGTTACAAACTTTCAAGGCTCACAATGAGATATTGATAAAGGAGCAAGAGAAACAAATAGAAATTAACGTAGTCTTTCTACATATCTTATCCGACATACAGAAGAAACTACAGCATGAACCCGCAACTAGTCATGTGGATCGACGACACAAGAAGAGAATTCAGAGTCCAACCAAGATCTGAAAACATTACTCCATAACTGACCCCACTAGGAGAAGTATTTCGAAGAAGGTCCAACCTGGAGGGAGGAGACACTCTGTTAGAAAAATAGGACCGCGAAGCAATAAAATAAAACGAATGTAGAAACAAAACACAGAAGACACACAATACAAGAGAGACATAGATTTACGTGGTTCACCTAGTGTGAGATACGTCCACCAGAGAAATTGATAGGTCCTTCCTTTATTATTATCCAGCAAATGAAGGGATACAACCTATAGCAAAACCCGTTGTAACTTCCTCTTCTTTCTCTCACAGTCTCCTCTCTCAGAATACAATATTCACCCTCTACCATAGCCGTGATACATTTCCCTCATAAAAGAGGGTTGCCTTCTAGGGAAAAAAACCATAACATAATCTTTACCGTTAGATTTTCAACCTTATAATGAACAATCCAGATTTACAATGAAATTACAATATAATTTTACAAGGCAATTTTTTCTTCGGGGGCTTCACCCCCAAACCCCCTCTGGGGGCCTGCTTTCCCCCAGACCCCCCAGCCGAGGGGATAGCCCCCCTATACCCCACAGAGGGGGTACCCCCCCTCTGCAATCCCACGCGTTGAAGAGTGTACATACTTCTGGGGTGTAAATACTTCATGGGGTATCAACACGGCTAAAAGCAATGACCTCTGAATCAGAAAGATAATCAGGCTCCACAACCAACAATCTCCCACTTGGAGACTGATCTCAATAACTCCACCACTGTTGTATATGTTGGACTCTGAACCTTCTTGGACTTGGCAAATTTCTCATCTTTATATTCATTCTTGAAGACCAACTGAAACTGAGCAGGAACTCAGCTTCTCCCTGGTTACTCCCTTTGTTAACATGTCTGTAGGATTCTGGCTAGTGTGTATCTTTTCCAACTTCAATTGTCCATCTTCCAAGGCGGATCATATGAAGTGGTACCTCAACTGTATATGCTTAGTCTTCGAATCGAAGGCTGAGTTCTTTGCAAGGTGAATGACACTCTGACTGTCACAGTACAACCTGTTGTTCTCCTGCTTCTTTCCCAATTCCTCCATAAACCTTTGTAACCAAATAATCTCTTTACTAGCCTCTGTAGTAGCAACATACTCTGCCTCTATTGTTGAAAGTGCAACAACCTTTTGCAGTTTCGAAATCCAACTTACTGTTGTTCCACCTATAGTAAAAACATACCCTGTGGTGCTCCTCCTGCTGTCTTTATCACCAGCCATATCTAAATTAACA
>JASDQU010014431.1:210931-225209 GCA_032191745.1 Picea mariana
TGACATCTTCATTTTAAATAATCTCTTCATTAGAAATACCTTATTCGACACCAAGGGTTTTTCATACAATTTGGCCAACATGTCCATCAAACCCTTTGTTGTCTTTTCTTTCAAAATATTGAAAGCCACCGACGCTGCCAGGCTCAGTCGTATCGTTCCTAGAGCCTTTCTGTCAATAATCTCCCATTCTTCGTCCTTCATAGCCGCCAGCTTCTTTGCTACTCCGCTCAATGGTAGGAATAGATCCTTCTGATATAAATAGTCTTCCATCTGCATCTTCCATTATTGGTAGTTTTGGCTGTTAAATTTCTCGACCCTAAACTTTCCATCTTCCGACATTGCTCCCACTCAAACCAGGAACCCTCTTTTCCTGCGAGTTACCTTACACTCTGATACCAATTGTTAGAAAAACAGGACTGCGAAGCAATAAAATAAAACAAATGCAGAAACAAAACACAGAAGACACACAATACAAGAGAGACACAGATTTACATGGTTCACCCAGTGTGGGCTACATCCACCAGAGAAATTGCCAGGTCCTTCCTTTATTATTATCCAACAAATGAAGGGATACAACCTACAGCAAAACCCGCTGTAACTTCCTCTTCTTTCTCTCACAGTCTCCTCTCTCATAATACAATATTCACCCTCTACCATATCCGCGATACATTTCCCTCATAAAAGAGGGTTTCCTTCTGGGGAAAAAAACCCTGACATAATCTCTACCATTAGATATGCGACCTTATAATGAACGGTCCAGATTTACAATGAAATTACAATATAATTTTACAAGTCAATTTATGCTCTGGGGGCTCGCTTGCCCCGAGACCCCCCAGCTGGGGGGATAGCCCCCCCGGACCCCACAGAGGGGGTACCCCCCATCTACACTCCCACACGTGGAAGAGTGTACATACTTCTAGGGTGTAAATACTTCATGGGGTATCAACACGACTAAAAGAAAGGACCTCTGAATCAGAAAGATAATCAGGCTCCACAACCAACACACTCATTGAGAGAGTCCTCTAGAAAGGAAGCTGAAAACTCCGAAGGATATTCTAGTAGCAGGGCTAGCTCACATTCTCGAAGGAAAGGAAAGAAGAGGAAGCATTCCAAAACCCATGGTCCTGAAGAGTTCAAGAAAGCAAAACCACCCTCTTTCAATGGAGATATTAAGAAGGGAGAACAGGCAGAAGTTGGGCTGCTTGGTGTAAAGAAGTATTTTAGAGTCCATGACTACTCTGAAAACTTGAAGGCTCGAATAGCCATCTTCAACTTGAATGGAAAGGCTTCCATATGGTGGGAAGACCTCAAGAATGTAAAAGGATCCCATGAGAAGGAATTTTCATGGAAACAGTTTGAGAAATACTTCAGGAAGCAGTATTTGTCAGAAGAATACATGGATGGGAAAAATAAGGAATTCTATGAGCTCAGGCTGGGGCAGCTCACCATAGATGAATTTTTCAATAAATTCCTTAAACTATTGAGGTATGTACCCTACATAAAATACTAAAAAGAAAAAATGCAGTGGTTCATTAGTGGGTTACCTTAGACCTACCAGGATAGGATTGAGTTTAACGAGACAAATACCTTAGAAGAAGCTATCTGGAAAGAGAGGTACTATTATGAATATCTTGGGAGTAAGGCAAGACCCCACGAAGACTGGAAGAAGAGGAGTATTTTAGGATTCCAGAAGAAGGGGTTTAAATCCTCAAGATTTAAGAACTATGAAAAAGATTCTAGAAGGAGCCTTCCTACTAGAAGTATATATAAACAAAATTTTCCTTCTCAAAGTGGAAATAAACCTTTTAATATAGTCCCAACAAAGACCGATAACCTAAATAAGGAACCCTTAAAATGTTGGGGTTTTGGAGAGGATCATAAATTGAGGGACTGCCCACATCGACAAAAGAATAGTAAGAGAGTCTACAATATCCAAGAAGCTACCACCATCAATGATGTGGCTAGGAGCATGCCACGAATCTATGCAGACTTGGAGAATAATCAAGCCGACCACCAAGCTTCAGTAGTGGAGCTGGAAGGTATGATCGCCAACCAACTAGTTTATATTTTAATTGAAACAGGTTCTAATTTGAGTTATGTGGCCCCTCGGACTATTGATAAGTGTAAACTGCAACCAATTAGACATGTTAATCCATGGCTGGTGTAATTATCCACTGGGACCAAAAGAAAAATGGTAGAGGTCATACTATCCTGTCAACTCATCGTGGGTGGATTGCCCACCCAAGCGACCCTTAACATACTTCCCCTGGGATCCTATGACTTGTTGATTGGTATGGATTGGTTGGCTTCTTACAAAAGTAAATTGGACTTTATCATAAAAGTTTAGAATGTGTAAATGAAGAAGGGAGAAAGATAACCCTCCAAGGGATTCAAAATTCTGTCTCAGTGAGGAAAATATCATCCCTTCAAATGAAAAAGTATTGCAGAAAGGCGTGCTCCTTATATGTCATACAGGTGTTAGAATCTATTGAGGATGAAAAACCAAACCTAGATGACCACCCCATATTAAGAGAATACAACGACGTGGTCTGAGAAGAAGTATCAGGTCTACCTCTGAGAAGGGATATTGACTTCTTGATAGAACTTACACCGGGAGTGGTACCAACATCTAGAGCACCATATAGGATGAGCACACCATATATTCTTGAGCTCAAGCTACAGCTAAAGGAGATGATGGACAAAGGATACATCCCCATGGGGAGTGCCCATCTTGTTTGTGAAAAACAAAGATGGCACACTCTGACTGTGCATAGATTACAAACAACTCAATAAGACAACCATAAATAACAAGTACCCCTTACTAATAATTGATGACTTGTTCAACCAATTGGGAGGTGATTCTATATTCTCTAAGATCAACCTAAAGTCTAGATACCACCAAGTCCATATTAAGGATGAAGACATCCAAAAAACATCCTTCAAAACGATGTATGGTCACTATGAATTTGTGGTGGTGTTATTTGGGTTAACCAATGCCCCCGCCACTTTTATGTTCTTGATGAATAATGTACTCAACAAATTCTTGGACAAATTTGTATTGGTTTTCATTGATGACATCCTAATATACTCCAAGAATGGGGAGGATCATGAAGAACATATTAGACTCGTACTTCAAGTACTAAGAGAGCATCATCTCTACACTAAGTTTAGAATGTATGACTTCTTTCAAAAGAAAGTCCATTACTTAGGACATGTCATTTCTAAGGAAGGGGTGGTAGTGGACCCCGATAAGATAAGATCTATTATGGAATGGCCTACTCATAAGGATGTATCAAATATTAGATCCTTCATGGGCCTGGCAGGATACTATAGAAGTTTCATAAAAGGATTTTCCAATATTGGATGTCCAATCACTGCCCTTCAGAAAAAGGTGATCAAATTCATTTGGACATCAAAATGTGAAGAAAGATTTCAAGAACTGAAATACCTCCTGACCCATGCACCCATGCTAAAGATTGCATACTCGGATAATGATTTCCCCATTTGTACAGATGCCTGTAAGGAAGGACTCGGAGGAGTCCTTATGCAAGAGGGATGTGTAATTGCCTACGTGTCCCATAAATTAAATGAGAATAAGACCAATTATTTGACCCTTGACCTAGAGTTGGTTGCCATAATACATGCTTTAAAAATGTGGAGGCACTGCCTCCTAGGAAGGAGTTTTGTGCTTATGACAGACCATTATGGATTGAGGCACCTGTTTAATCAACCAAATCTCAATGCATAGAAATCTAGGTGGATGGCTCTTCTTAGTGAGTTTTATTTCGAAATAAAACACATCAAAGGAAAGGAAAATAGGGTCATTGTTTCCCTTAGGATAAGTATAAAAAAGATTCCTCTAGAAGAAGTAAGAACCTGTGAAATGAATGTTAGGGAAAGAGTCAGAAATACACAAGAGACAAATTCATTCTTCAAGACAGTGACCTCATACCTAAGACAAAAGCCTACAAGGATGAAGTGTGAAGGATACCACATGCTCAAGGGAGGGTTGTTGACTTACATAAATAGATTGTATATTCCCAACTATTATTACTTGAAGAGGTTCATAATGGATGAACTACATAATAAACCATATACTAGTCACCCAGGATATCAAAAGATGATCATGGCCACTAGGAAACAATTCTATTGGCATGGGTTGAAGAAAGACATAGCTAACTATCTAGATAAGTGCCTAGAATGTCAACAAGTTAAGGCAGATCACCGACATCCAACAGGATTATTATAACCCCTACTGATCCCATAATGGAAATGGGAAACCATCTCCATGGATTTCATCACTGGATTACCGAAGTTGACCAAGCAAAATGATTCCATCATGGTCATGGTGGGAAAACTGAGTAAGTCTGTTCATTTCAATCTAGTCAAATCAACTTGCAAGGCCATAGATATTGCCAACATCTTCATGAAGGAAAGATTTAGACTGCATGGCATGCCCAAGAAAATTGTATCTGACCGAGATAACAAGTTTACTTTGAAATTTTGGAAATCCCTAATGGTCGGTTTGGAGACAAAATTGTTATTCAACACTTCTTATCACCCCCAAAAATGAAGGACAGATAGAAAGAGTGAACCAAATAGTAGAATACATGTTAAGGATGCATGTAATGCATCAACCTAAGAAGTGGAAAGACTACCTACCATTCGTAGAGTTTGCCTACAACAACGATTATCAAGAATCCTTGAATATGATCCCTTTTGAAGTCCTCTATGGTAGACAATGCAAGATTCCAATCAGTTAGAGCAATCCGGTGGACATAATTACAATTGGACCCGATATGTTGAAAGAAATGGAACAACAAGTGGTTCAGATACGAAAAAACATGAATATTTCTTAGGATAGACAGAAAAGTTACACCAATGGAAAGAGAAATCCTAGAGAGTTCAAGACTGGAGACCATGTTTATCTCAGAGTTAGACCCAAGAAGAGTTCCCTGAGAATGGAAGCCTATGCCAAGTTGGTAACTTGGTATTGTGGACCCTTTGAAGTCTTAGATAGAGTGGGGCCTGTAGCCTATAGGCTATCATTTCCTCCCAAAGTAAAGGAACATATTGTTTTTCATGTTTCATTACTGAAGAAATATGTACATGATTCTAATCATATAATTGATTGGTCTCTGATCCAGGTGAATCCGGAGGGAGAATTCTTGCCAGAACCCCAATGCATATTAGAAAGGAAGGAAACCTCACTCAGGAACTGAACCATTGCATAGGTCAAGGTGTAATGGAAACACTTTGCCCCAGATGAGGCTACGTGGGAAATGGAATATGCCATGAGACATGCATATCTAATTTTGTTTACTCCTGTACATACATATGATTTTGATAGATATAAAATCAAGGACGATGATTCCTTTAAGGGGGAGGGAATTGTAACACCCTATTTCCCCCAGTCTTTAAATATAACTATATGGGCCGAGGAACTATGGAAAACTTAAAAGTGTGAATGTTTGATTTGATGGACCTTGTGTAGCAGGTCGATGAATGTAAATTTTGATTATTTTAATAGAAAATGGTTACATGTTGCATGAATATTGAAAGAGGGGATGTGGTAAGAGAGAGACCATGAAATTTTGTGAAATGTGGTGGAGGGGACCACGAATGGTTGCATTAACCTCCACCGAACCATTACCATGATGGAACTAATTTTCTTTGATCATAATAAACCTCTGACTAGTAATGAATTCTCATCAGGCTGGAAGGTGGGAAGGCCCCCTAAAGAGTTAATGAGGGATGGGGAAGATTGCCCATCAGTAAGGCTTATGAAATTGACCACAGATGAGGATATTCAAGCCACACACAATCTTGCTGAGGGAGGAAAGAAAGGAAGCATGGTGGACAGAGGGAGACCTACAGAGAAAATGCAGAGACGAGAGAGGAAACTCTCGGGTCCAAGGAAGGACTAAAAGAGGAAACAATAAGTTCTCATCACATAAAATAGAGATTGAACCAGGAGAAGGAGAGTAACCTCCATCCTTATCTATTTTTGTATTGGGAGAAGGAGAGTAACCTTCATCCCTACCTTTCGTTGAGCTGAAAGTAAGAGATTGAATCTCGAAGTATCATGGCTTAAGATCAAGGGTGGCTAGTGATAAATCCATTGGAAGTGATTGAGCCTATTGTTGGGTGGAAATGAGCACCCCTTTCAGCAGTTGCATCACACGATATGGTTCTGATAAGTGATTTTCTTACCTTACTCTTTGAATTGTAAGTAATGGATGTATGCGAGTATTTATATGTCTATAAAGGGTTCTTTCTCTGTGTTAAATGATCAAGTTATGAATATGCATTCATTCCCTTGAGAACGTATATGTCTTCTTGATTTTCCCATAATTCCATGTTTAGTCACTCAAAGGAACCCTCCCAAGGAGCTACATCGTCGTCCCAGAGTCAGAGCAAGCCTCTTGGCATAGTTACCATCATGGTAAACCCACAAGTTACCTTGCCTTGACTTAGACCTTAAATCCTTGCAAGTTGAGAAGGTGTTCCCTTCAGAACAGTAGTCTAAGAACCCTAGAGATTGAAGCTCTAAGATTTCTAATTTTTGTGAGTCGTCAAAAAGCATCAAGAAGTGACCAAGCGTCGAAGAACCATATTAGAGGAACGTTGGGAGGGTGAGAAGAATTTCCTTTTAGGAAATACTTTGAAATGAGTTATCGAAATCCCCGAATGTAAGGAGTGTGTGGGAAATCGAAATCCTTTAAGGATAAAGCTCCGAAGGGATAGCACTTATCATAAGTGTTGACGAGATGCAAGTGTAAGACTCGTAGGAGGAGAAAATGTTTAAAACCTTTGAAGACTGATAGGAGAGATAGTGGTCGTTGGATCATAGTGAAAATGATCAACAATCATCGTATTCGAGGAAGGTGCATGAGTCTTAACGTTCACACGCACGGGAGAGACAACATGTCAAGGTTTGAGACTCAAATTTTTTTAAGCCTGAAGAACTGGAAACCTGAAGTAGAATCTCAGACATCCAATTGCAGTAATAGATATGAGTTGTCAGATTGTTTGTGGTAAACTTCAAGTGTCGTATTGCCAGAGTGGATCTAAACCATTAGATACTATGAGTCCAGGATAAGGCACGTTTGAAACTTGAGATTCTCTAAGCGCAGAGAGCCGAAGAGCCATGAGACATCAATTGGTATGGGGACACTTGTCAATAGATCGAGAGCTCCATAAATATTATAGTGGGGTTTCAGTTCGAGAACTGAGATTTGTGAACCCTAAAGGCTCGACGACCCGAATTGAACCTGAACCGAAAGATATAAGGGATATGTGGTGTGCATATGTGAACACCAGTTAAAGTCCTGAAGTGATTTGTAGCCATTGGATTCGAAGAACATGTGACGCAAATACGTGAAATCTAGGTAAAGTCCTGAAGTGATTTGAAGCCGTTGGATTTAGAGGACACGTGGCACAATATTGTGAGCTCCAGGTGAAGACCCAAACTAATCCTTGATCGTCATATCAGGAGGACATGCGTTAGAGGATTGTAGCCTTCGGATAAAATTCATTGGGGAAAAGGTTTGAGATTTGAGATCTCAGAAGTCTGAAACCTAAAGGAGATCTTGAACGTTGATCAAGAAGAGGGTTGGAGGACTATTTTTTTGGGTTAAATGGTCAAACAACCGAAGTGGAAGAAAGACCATTGATTGAGCAAGATAGGTGTTTGCAGATCGTCAGCTCCAAAAATTTGAAGTATGAAAGAAGCAAGGTTTGAGATTTCAAAACCCTCAAGTCTGGAATTATGAAGAGATCAAAATCGTTGATATAGGAGGGACATATCTAGTCCATATATTTGAGATGTGTAGATATGAACTATCAATTCAGATAGTATCTTCAAGATAGAGATATCGACGATCCAGTAGCATTGAGGGGATAGGAGTTGTGCGAAGTTTAAAATATCGAGGGTGGGCCACAATTCAAACCGTAGTTTCATTTGGAGGACACATGGAGACTTGAGGAGGATTGTCAACCCAAAATTAGTTTGACCCCAAGCTGCTTGTGGTCGCGTCCTCAATCGCATGATCATCCCCAAGGTCACATCTAAGGAGAGGCCAAGCAAAAGGGGGATAATTCCAATTCCGAGACTTCATTGAAGTGATAAATAGAAGGTCACATGTATCATAAGACCTGCAACAGAGGCCAAAAGGGTCTGTGTCTAATTTAGAGGTGAGACTATCATGGTCTAAAAGTATCGTTTGATTTATACTCGGAGAATCTTGACCAGAGGCTTTGGTTGAGTCCCAGAATATCCAAATTATAACCCATAGAGAAAAAGAGGATGTGTTCCTCCAAGGAGGACACATTTTGTTTATTTATTTATTTTTCTTTACCCCATCGTGGGTGTGTAACATCGTGATTATTGTTGATGACAATTGAATCAACAATGTTCCTATGATCAAGCTCAGGAGAATTAGTGATTGACTATCAATGCATAAAAGAATGCACACACAATTATTAAAGATTGAAAGGAAAAGCGTAAGCTCAGAGTGAAAAGCCTCAGCAGTTGTTTGATTAGAGTTGAATTTGTTGAAGTATATATATTTATATATAATGGATTGAATGAAAATTCATTCTATCAAGTTGGTGCCTATTTACAAGTTGGGTCTTGTATGAGGATTGGATTCCTCACATCTCTGTTGGATCTGAGATCAACAAGCTGGGACTTGTTATGAGGTTTGGATTCCTCATTTCTCATTTGGATCGAAGAACTACAAGCTGGGTCTTGTAACAAAGAGTTGGGTCTCTCATAATTGTATGAAGATGATATTCAAAGATTGATCTTATGTAGTCATTCAAGTTATTTAATAAATAAAGTATTTATTGTTTTATATATATTGATTGAGAAAATGAAATGAATGTTTGTTGTTTAGTTAATTTGTGAAAAGTGGAAAATAGTACAAATTTTTGTGACACTGATTCACCCCCCCCCCCTCTCAGTGTCAAGTACCCATTTCAACATCCTTCCTTTCTCCTCATATATTTTTAGGAAGAATTCATTCCTCTTCCTTGGACTCACTCGAGCATTGGAGTCAAAGGTACTAGTGATTATTAGTGGATTGGGTTGAAGGACCTGAAGTCTTGTTCCAGAGAAGTGTTGTAGTAGATATAGGTGGTAACCACCCTCTTCTTCTCATTCATTAATAAAGAGACATATTTTGCATCAATTATTCATTTTTTAGTGTATGATTTTTATGTTTAAGCATTCAATTTCGTAGAACAATAATGTTTTTACTTTCAATCATATTTTATGAGAGTTGGTTATCTTGCAACCACCCCTATGTAGTTGTCAACTTTATTATTTGATGGTGTTCATAGGGATTGTTGGGAAGGAACAATAGAGTGAAAGGTTTCAACCAAGTAAATGTCATCGGACTTTAGGAACCTAGTATGCTTCTCTCTTTCTAATTATTAGTTGGTTTATCAGTTAGTTAAAAGGTTATTTGATTGTAATTATGGGATTGATTTCACTCTTTAAAGGTCATTCTCTATTGTGGCTCCAACCCATAGTCATAGGAGAAATATATTTGCAATATAATTGATGAACATACTAGGGAAGGGTCTCCCTTTGGTTTAGATTTAGGGACTTTCACTTAGATTCAAGGTCTTGAATTTTGGCTTTATTTCTATCTTAGCTTTGTCAATTAGTGTTTTCATAAGATCAGCCTTCAGTTTTAGGCTTTAGAATTAGGGTTTTACAAGTATTTTATTAGATTATTAGGGTGTACATAATTTTTCTTTTCATGATAAAATAATTCATATCTTTCCTATGTAGGAGAAAATCATGTACATACACTCCCCGAAAAAGGCTTAGGTAGGTACAATTGCTTAAGATTTTTTTTGGAATTATGGGTCATATACATGCCCAGTAGAAGGCTTGTGTGCATACATACACTCCTTATATAAGTATTACGTGCATATATAAGGTTATATATGCCCCCTACGATGGTGACAATGGTGTATTCCTTATGCGAGGTGACTTTTCCCTTTATTTTTTAGCCTTTTAAATCCCTCTTTCAGCATTTTTAGGGGTCTTTTTTGGGTAGATTGTTCCTTAAACTTCTTGTTGGATATATAAGGTTTTTAAGGTATATAAATTCAAAATATAACAAGTTTTTGTTGGCTCTTCTTTAGACTCATTTTCTTACTCATGGAATGCATAACTAGTTTAGCTCCTAGCGATTTCCTTTATGCTTTATGTCTTTTCTTCAATGTCATATTTTTCAAGAATGTAGATTTTGGATTTGAGACTTAAATTATAACTTTCTCAGTTATATTTGATTAATTTGAGTGGAATTTTCTCCTTTATATTCATCATCTCCAATCCATAAGTAATTTTATCAAGTTTGGGTCTCGTACATACACATTTTTTCTAGGAAACAAAAGCATATCAGTTATGGGAAATAGTTTTCTTATTTTTTCCAATATTTTTTGTTGAGAAATACTGAGAGGGGGGGGTGAATCAGTATTTTGAGCAATCAATTGATTTTCTCTTTTATTTCACTGAAAACCTTAGGCTACTTTGTCGATACCAACTATTGTATAGTCTTAAGAAAACAAGAGTGCATTTAGAGATCTTATTATGAATTTCTTCATTCATCAGATGTCTATCAAGCAGTAATTCAGCGCAGTAAATAACAAATAAACCAACACACACGAGTAAGATACATGAACACCATGATTTAAGGTGGAAACCCAAATCGGGAGAAAACCATCGCTGTTGTTGTCTCTGTCTTCAATAATTATTATAAGAAAACGTTTTACAACAATGTAGTAGTGCAGACTCATACTAGTATGCAAGCTTCTACCTGCAGAAGGCTCCTACCTTCTCTCGTTTACCAGCCTTTCCTGGAAGGGATATTCAATCCCCTGAAGATAGCACCAGTTTCTACTGGTAGGATGCTTCTACTAAAGGTTTTAACCCTCAGACTCACTGCTGACCGCGTTTCATCTATTTTCACACTGGATCAGGAAGTTTCAACCCCGGATTCACATGTGTACTATGCGTTGGCCATCATCTTCTTTTAGAGGAGGCAGTTCTAGCATCTTATTAATACTTGTATCCCAAAATCACATCATTACACAATTTTCTAGTGGCTATGAAAACAAATGCAATTATCTCTAAAGGAAACACAGATCTACATACTGCAAGGTAGTTGCAAACACCTCTAAAACACACATTAAACAAGACAATAAACTTGAAGATGATGTCTCCGCTCTCCTAGTTGCTAAACCCACTCTAGATAACTCTCTGTCAATGTCGATATGCCACCCAACTACCACAATGAGGTTCCTCCCTCCTCAAACTTTCCCTGCAGTCTGCACAAGTGACCTCAGCAACCGGTAGATGTCCCTACTGTCAGAAACTAGCCTCCACCTCCTGCAAAAAGACCCATGCAACCAATCAACATCCTTACCGCTCTCCTTGCTTGCAGATCTATCGTAGAAAAGGGCATCAACCTCTTCTTAAGACCATGGGTCAAAAACATTCAACACTCATAAGATCCCTATTGCTCTGGGTCCATATTTATAGCTCTGTAAAAATTTAGAATTAAACCTACGTGCGCCTTTCGGGTTTTCGGCATTCTTGGTGTTCATTGTTATTTTCTCTTACAAATCCTGATTCCCGATGTGCTCCTTCCCTGAGCTTTATCCCATTCCGGCTACTCAATGGTCCATGTGACCTGCCATCATGTGACCATCACTTCATGACCACAACCTTAACCCATCAGGGCTACAGGGTTTGTGATGCCTCAATGCATACACCCGCGGGATTCCCGATCGTCCAAATCTCGGCACTCCTTTGAAGGAAATCAATGGTCCAGATCTCATTCTTTCTCTAACGGCTGCGATCAAATCACGAAATTGCATATCGCGATTTTGGAGTTTTCGTTGTCAAGTGAATTGAACATTTCAAAGTCCCGATCCCCGATTCTCGATACTGTTCTGACATCACTCATGGTTTGACACGTGTTAGATATTGCCACGTGTCACTCTGATTCGTGACTTTCATGTGCTTGAAGTTTCGAATCTACCTGACACCTGTGATTACCTGGTTGTGCCACGTGTCCCTATCTGACATGAGTTGGATCGATAGTCTAGATCACATGTTGATCTGATGGTTCAGGTTCAGTCGGGATTTCTTTCATCACGATTTCGAGGTTTCTGTTGTAATTGAACATGGGACTCGTGAAACTCCGATTCCCAATTCTCCGATGAGCAAAACTTCGATGGCGCCTGATCCTTTGCCACCTGTCCTTGCAGATGGATGGTCCCTATTCATCTGGGATTTCGAGACTTTCGATGTCTCGACTCACTTATCACCGGGATCCCTGATTTCCCGATAGCCAATATCCTGATGCCTCACCAGAATGCTGACGCGTGTCCTACCCAAATCAACGGCTAGGATTCTCTCTCCAATATCTCGATGACTTGTCCGGGATTTCTCCTATGCACAGTAGGAATTAACCCCTGCACGACTCTTACAGATACGACGACTGTCAGGTTTTCTTCTTAGATCCTATTGCTCAGATCTGTTCTCCCTCTCTGCGTTCCTCCTGAGGCTTAACCTTCATGTACCTTCTACAGATCCGGTGACTGATGGGTATTTTCTTCCAATATGATGGCTTAGATCACTTCTTCTGCATGCCTACTCCTGCGCTTAACCTCTGCGCAGCTTCTGTAGATATGACGACTATCAGCCACCCTCTTCAACGATCATACGTGCCCATCCAAAACTCAACCATACACTGATTTTCTTACATGAAAACTCTTGTTCTTCGTTTGTCTCATCCTTTGCCATCAATGACAATATTCCCAACAATCTCCCCCTTTGTCATTGATGGAAATACTCTTCCTCTGTCTTTTCCTCCCCCTTTGACATCAATGGAAAAGAGTAGACAATACCATGCTCCCCTTGATATCATGCTGCATCTTCATAATAATCCTTTTCATATGACCATGCTTATCATCACCTTGCAACCAATTGAGGCTTTTGTACTTAAGTAGACCTAATCCTCTGCATGGCAGAGACTACTCCCAGTTTTTGTCAGAGATATTTGAATGCTTCCCTGGGTAGAGGTTTGGTAAATATATCAGCGACTTGTTCTTTAGAGGGAACATAATCCAATTTGACCTTTTGCTCAAGCACCTGTTCTCGTAAGAAGTGATATTTGATGGGAATGTGCTTGGTCTTGGAATGCATAACATGATTCTTTGAGATACTAATGGCACTTGTATTATCACACATAATAGAGACAGGGGGTGAACATGTGATTTGAAAGTCTTGAAGGGTTTGCATCATCCAATGAAGTTGAGTGCAACATGATGCTGCAGCCACATATTCTGCTTCTGATGTAGATAAGGCAATGGAACTTTGTTTCTTGCTGAACCAAGATACTAACCAGGGCCCCATGTAGAATGCACCACCACTAGTGCTTTTGTGATCATCAACACTTCCATCCCAATCTGCATCAGTGTATGCATGAAGAGTAAGATCAACATTCTTTGGATACCATAGTCCAAAATCTTGAGTTCCTTGTAGATATTTGAATATTCTTTTCACAACCTGAAGGTGAAACTCTTTTGGATTGGCTTGAAATCATCCAACAATCCCAACTGCATGCATAATGTCTGGTCTTGTCCCAGTGAGATACAATAGACTTCCTATCATAGATCTATATTCTGGCTAATTCACCGTGGGAGAATCATCATTAGAATTGAGATTACATCCAGTTATCATTGGTGTACTTACAGGTTTGCAATCTTCCATGCCATATTTCTTGAGGATTTGCTTAAGGTATTTTTTTTGTGATAGGAAAATGCCATATGTTTCTTGTTGCACTTGTAATCCAAGGAAGAATGTTAGTTCCCCAAGTAAAGACATTTCAAATTCTTGTTGCATATCAGAAGCAAATTTCTGACTCATAGATTCTTCATTACTTCCGAAAACGATATCGTCAACATATACAACTACAATTAGTAGTTTGTCATTTTCATTTTTTGTGTATAAGTTGCTATCAGCAGATCCTTTTGAGAATCCTTGTTGACAGAGTTATTTGTCAAGGCGATAGTACCATGCCCGTGGAGCTTGTTTGAGACCATATAGAGTCTTTTTAAGTCTACAAACAAGTTTTTCATCATTTCCAAAGATGAATCCTTCTGGTTGTTCTATATAAACTTCTTCTTCCAGATCACCATTGAGAAAAGCATATTTAACATCCATTTGATGAACTTTGATTTGTTGGAAGCT
>JASDQU010014432.1:0-30760 GCA_032191745.1 Picea mariana
GATCTCTCTCATTGGCTATCTCATTTGGGCAGCAATCTGTGAAGGGGAACCTTTTGACTTGGTCTTTTATCCTTAAGCCCTTCATTAACCCAGATTGCCTTAGGGACGTCTCCCTTGGTCTAGCCCTCCTAAATAGAAAGAGCCCCCCATCGAGGTGACAGTGGGTGGGGAAGCTTCTGTTACGCCGGTTTCAAGCCCTGACTCAAGCTCTTTGGACCTTTCCTACAAACCGTGCGATAACAATTATCATTTCATCTCACATTACCTACGCAACAAGGAAGTGATTATTATTTTTTCCACCATGTGCTAAACCCATACAACAATTGCTAAACCCATACAACAAAGAATGGATTTGCATTTGCATCACCCATTCCACAAGCAATTGATCTTGGGAGTAGTTTGGCACTACATATGAGGAGGATGGTCTATAGCAGTAGTGGTGTTAGTGGAGTGGGTTTGGGAACTTGGATTTTATGCCAGGTTAAAGAGATAGAGAGATTGTGGTGGTAATGAAGGGGGTACTTGATGGACATGTTAAGGATTTGGCTCGATCACACCATACAACTTATTATTTAGATCATTTTTCTCCATTTACCTTTATCAAAGAATATGTTTTCATGTCTTTAATGTTTATGGCTCTATTGTTGTCTCCACTTACTTTACAACGACCTTGCAAGTTTTATCACCGTAAGAGTTTTCAACAAATCAATTTAAATTGTGGATATTATTTTTCGTTTTGTATATTTTCACGAGAATAAAAAAAGCCTTTGAGTAATGAAGTATAAAGAGGTATTAGTGAATTGCTTATATGTTTATGTGGCCCTTGCTTAATTTCATTTTACTCTTTTTTTAAATTAGATAGGGGCTTGAAAATCATGTTGGATTTTTAGGCTCCTCTTTGCACACTCCTATATTTAGGAAATCTCAAGAGGTTAAAGATTTAAGGAGACTATCCTAGTGTGAAAGAAATAGGCTTATTAAATATATTTCTTATATGTTAGCCTATGACCATTAAAGGCATTCTTTAAAGTGATTTATTTATTTATTTATTAATTAGTATGTGAGTATTTTTAACTTATTTTTTGTTTTAATTGTGTTTGATGTGAAAATTTTAGAACTTTAAAATGTATAATTATTATGTGCATGACTCTTAACTTAGTACTTAGTATTGGAGACATTTGTTTGCTATTTATATTGAGTTATTATCATATTTTGTAGAGTTATGAAATAATATAGTGTTATGATATTGAGTGGCACTTTACAGTGAAATGTAATTTGTAGATGTAATAATCTTTGATGTTTTTAAGTTTTCATAAGGAATTTTCCATGTTTTCATGAACATGATTCAAGTTCCATTAGGAGTGGTGAGATGGATGACATCATGGATTTTTAAGTGCATTATGATAGGCATGAAATTCATTGCTGAATTTTTAATTATTAACATGAATTTTAGTTTAGGTATGGAATTTGAAGCTAAGGAAATAAATACAATGTTGAGTTCAATAAATTGTTTTTTTTTTTAAATACATATGAATATGGAAAACCATTACAAAATCCTTGGCATGGATCAATAAATTGTTCTTTTAAAATACATATGAATATGGAAAACCATTGCAAAAGCCTTGGTATGGTTTTTTATTTAGTGATAATTTAGTAAGCAAATTGTGGTAATTTTAATCCAAATAGCATATTATATATTCCTTTGATTTAATAATTCAGTAAGTCATTCTTATTGAAATCCAATTAGTATTATAGATTCCATCTTCTTAGATTTATTTATTTGAGAGGTTAGATACTTCAGGTTTATTTTAGGCACAAAAGACAAAAGTTAGGCAGTGGTAGTTGTAGTGCATTATCATTTATTTAACTTTTTTCTTTCTATATGCCTAGACATGTATGTAGGTTTCATGTTTTCTTGAAAAATGACGATGAAAGCATAGTCGTCTAAGACATCTTATAAATTCTTTGATATATTTCTTTGAGAGGGTAGATACTTTGGGTTTATTTTAAGCACAAAAGTCAAAATCTAGGTAGAGGTAGATATAGTGTATTATGATTTATTTAAGGTTCTATTTTCTAGGTGCCTGAACCTTTATGTAGGTTTCATGTTTTGTTGAAAAATGATGATGGAAATGTAGTTTCCCAAGACATCTTTTTGGTCATGATGAACAACAAAAAAAAGTTTGTTATGTTATGAAATGACATTTATGTATCCATGCATTAGAAGTTAAACATGTCACTTTTGATATATGAGGTAGCACAAAACCTATGCTTTTAAGAGCTATTATGGTAGTTTTATTTTCTTTTGTGTTTTGTAGAGAGAGTCAAGTTTAAGATGAAACTTCCATTTGGACACATTAATCCCATAGTAACTACAATATCCTATTGTTTCCCTTGCTCATTGATCGTTTTCTACTAGACTAAAAATGAATATGATATGATAAAAAAATTGTTTTTCTTATTTGTAAATATAGATAATGGTGTGAGAAACAATAATGCATTTTTTAGTATAAAAGTGGAGAATACAATAGGATTGGCTATTAGAATTGTGTATTTTAAGTATGATGTATAAGTTATTTTCTTTTGGTCATGAATGATTTATGGATATGATGGGATCAATGTGGATTGAGCATGTTAAATTTGGATAAAATACATTTTGTAGAAACTTCAAGATTTTGTATGCAAAAGTTCAATGAGGTGCATATTAAAGCAAAAAGATTTTTATGACATTAAATTCAAAGTCTATTTCAACATAGCACAATTGCCAAACAAAATTTATAACTTGCATTATACAACTTCAAGTTTAAAATGAAATAAGAAAAAGGTTGGCAATATCCTAAAGCATACACATAAAAGGATTGAAAAGTATGGCAAAGAAGCACAAATACAATTGCACAAGGGAAACGGAAGGAAACATGGAGGGTAAAAGGGAAGAAAATTTCCAAATACCTAGGTTTCTAGAGTTGTAGGTCATATTATATCCAAAACTCACCCATCGAGGTGTCCTCTAACTACACAATGCAGAATCTGCTAGGAGTTGTGAAAATCTATATTGCTTCTATATCAATACCCCACATAGTGTTACAACAAAGTCTCTCTTCAAAAAAAGTCACTATGTGCTTATGGAAGTCTTTCCTAGTACCATCATATGAAGCAATTATTGAATATACACTATGATTAGTTATTTTCTCTATCATAATATAAATCCATATTTTACTCATAAACGCTTTGTGTGGGTAGCACTAGCTTGACTCATGGTGTGGTCATTTCTTACACACAATGTGGGTAATATTGGTTAGACTAACGATGTGGGTAGCACTATCTCTACTCATGGTGTGGGAAATATTGATTAGAGTCATGGTGTGGGTAGCACTCATTCAATTCATGGTGTGGGCATTGTTATTAGTTTAACTCGTGATATGGATTGCTACCCACAAATTCAACTCATGGTGTGGATTGCCAAATGCACACTTTCATCCCCTAGAGGGGCGGGTGTTTAAAGATGATGGTCTACATATGTGCAAAAATGCACACATTCAACCCCTAGGAGATTAGGTGGTATGAGGTGAAGGCGTGTATCTGTGTGACCTTCAATCCCCACCACTTACCCTCACAAGAGATTGATGACCATCATGTTCTATACCCATAATTAGGAAGCTTTTTAAACATTGGTTTCACATTAAACCCACAAGGAGGTGTGCAAGGATATTCTCAAAATCAGAATTGAAATAACCCTGTTGACTACCTTGATCTCAAATTTCTCTCTATTTCTTCCTGGACCCAAAATACTCCTCTATTAACAAAGTTATGATCTATGTCCTTTGCACCTTAACCACCCCTCATTTAGCGTTGATTTATTATTGTGACCAATAACTACATCCAAACACGTTTCCCCTTAAGCGCCTTTATGTGTGGCGCTAGCTCCATGCGATCGGATGATGTGACCATTCACTATCGTTGGAACTCTTCATATATGCGCTATCAGAGTCTATCTATATTTACATGCTATCGAAATTTCTTCTATTCGGGCACTTCGAATACACTAAGTCTGAAATACCTTCTCCCTTTCCTTGGAATCGAAATGAAGAACACTCCTCGTTGTCGATCTGGATAGACGTCTATCCCAAATTTAATCTTGGATGTCAATTACTTGCATTAACGTATTTCTTTTCCCCGATGTGAAAACAATATAGATCGTTGATCCAACGGTGATCAACGATCAAGATTGTCCCTTAGTCTCGTTCAGATGATCTTCAATATGATGGTCGATATGGATCCCTATAGGGATCTGACGACTATTGTTTCTCGATCACCAACCTATGACACACAAATTAGGAGAACTAAACCTACAATAACGCTCCATAATTTTGACCTGCCACATGCATTAATAAGAGAATTATTCATAGATTAACACTTGAAACCTACAACACCCAATCTTTGCAGAGATTCGAACACACAATAGTAGAAAGAGGTATTCAAACAAACAATTCTCTTAACACTCGAAATAGAGTGATTCTCCTATTTGATTGTGAACACATTGTACATAGTTTTTACATAAGGCCTTTCTTTCTTAATGGCCTTTTACATTCTCACACTCTTTGGCCTGATTCTCCATTCAATTGGCCACACTCCTTGGCATGTTCTATATTCATTTGGCCACCCCTCTCATGCTCAAAAGCTTACAATTTAATTACAAATGTTTTGAATCCATAATTGGTTCAGATCTTAACAATCCTTCCTAAATTAACCTCCAGGATACTTAGATCCAAAAAATCCTCGTAATAGCCCCTAGGATCTCTCTAGATCCTCAAAATCCTCATGAAACCTAAATCTCAACCAAATATTTCGAGAAGAAACCAATTACATATTCAAATTATACAAGATTTCTAGAATTCCTTCAAACATAGGAATTTTCACAATTAAATAATTAAATTCAAATAATTCCAAGACCCCTAAGTCTAACTAGATGTGCTTGGTTTTGGAGGCAGGATGCTCCTACATAAGATTCCCAAGGAAAAAAAAATGTTCATGATCCCTTGATCATGAATTTCATTAGCTGAAGTATTCCTGGGTCCCATACTTTTTGTTGTTGTTGTGCACCCATCCTTGCATGTTGTTGTTCAATCATTGTTGTCTTCAATTCTCGAGGCTTCCAATTTTTATGTTATTGTTGTCCACTTGATTTGTTGATGCAAATCCTTACAGTCAATTGTACTTTGATTTTGGATGTCCTTCTTACCTTAGTATGCCCCATCTTAGGTACTTTCATCATCAACATCCATAACTCATCAATCTCCATGTCTAGTCTATCCTCTGACTAGTACACCCTATTGCAAACTTGCTGAGATTTGATGTTGTTGCTGATTGGATGTTGCATATCCTCCTCTTGTATAAGAGTTATGGGACTCTCATTCAACTCTAAATTTTCATGTTGAATTTGCACCTTTTGATCTTCTATTTTCGTCTCCAAGATTTCCAATTCATCACATAAATCATAAAAATTAACTTGGACCGCATTTATAAATTCCATGCAATATTCATCACCTGTATCTATTGTCAACCAATATTCTAAGAGTTCCATCTCCTCCTCAGGGTTTGTATCCTCTATAAGTATGCCTTCATGAGGAAATTATCCATCTCATGTACCTACACAACTTTTATGAGATGATGATGCTTCATCTTCCTTTAGAACAAAATTTGAATTATGTCCTCCTTCAGATTCCTCTAGCTTTATGACAGCTTCAAATGATTGTCCATCTTCATAATCTGTAAAACCTGTAATCATACACAATTTGTCAAGAAAAACATAAGGATATATAAGATCATTTGATAGTTCTATCAGCACATCCTTATGTTGATCTGGACTTTCCACACAAACCATGAGACTTGCAGTAAGTCTCTCCTCAATATCTTCATCCTCCTCTCCAAGGAACAATCCTTGCTCTGGTTCACAAAAGTGAACTCTCTCTTCTACCAGTGACCTCTATCTAAACTCAGCTCCTAAGTTTATCTTTCTTCAGTAAATCACTTAACATGTGCTTCACGATCCTCAAGCTTATCCTCATATTTCTTTCAAACAATTTCACTACAGACCACTTGACTCTCTTCCTTACATTCCATCCTTGTCTCTGGTTTTCCTCTATTTTCCTCTATAGCAGTTGTCCAATGTAACTGAGTTTTATTCTTAACTCAACCATTTCTCTATCAATATCCTCTTAACTCATCCTATTTATTCCATTCTCCTTGGAATCCTCCTTTCCTTTGTTGTGGCTTCTTTCTTAACCTTTGACATGACCATCAATAGTCATCTCCATCCCTTCTTGTTGTGAACTTCTCCTAGTCCACATTGAGTTGCATCAAGCCTATGTAGCTAGTCTCCTATAACTACTACCTAATACCAACTCAAGCTTCTCTCTTGATCTTGATCTCTTGGTATCCACTGGTTATGTCTCCTAGAACCCTCTAAGCACTCCTCTGCTCTTCTCTAGATTCTGCAGTTTTTCTCACTTTCTCTTGAGAAAATTCACTTGTCCTCTCCACTTACTTCCAATATCCAGCTAGAAGTAATTACAAAATATGTTGCTACAAGGTTCTACCACAAATTCCTTCACCTAAGAGCTCTTCTTTCTCTCTCTTCCTCTGTCACAGCTCTACTAGATGTTGGATTCTACCTGTTAATTAACACTAACATTGTTAATTAAAATCTAGAGATTAAAATATCATACTTGCAAGATATGTCATGATATCTTGTTATTCACATTCAATGCACTTGAATGGACAAATCCCTATCACAATGCCTCTGCAACTTCTAATGTACTCCTTTGTACATGATCCCTTCAAAATCTGCTCAGATTCTTTGTTGAACCTTCCCTTGCTCTGTATCCCTTATAGAGTTCCAAAAAGCACTAACTTGCTCTGATACCAAAAATGAACTATGTTCATTTAAGGTATTCCATATGAATCAATTACACAGGAAAATTAAATTTTATGCTCTTATACCAAAAATGATGACCATCTCGGTATATACCCATAGTTAGGTAGCCTTTTAAACATCGATTGCACATTAAACCCACAATGGGGTGTCCAAGGATCTTCTCAAAATCATAGTTGAATTAACCCTGTTAACTACTTTGATCTCAAATTTATCTCTATTTCTTCCTCGGCCCCAAATCCTCCTCTATTAACATAGTGTTGATCTATGTCCTTTGCACCTTAACCACCCCTCATTGAGCGTTGATTTATTATTGCAACCAATAGCTGCGCCCAATTTCTTATCCTCTTAAGCACCTTTATGTGTGGCGCTAGCTCCATGCGATCGGGTGTTGTGACCATGCACTATCGTAAAAACTCTTCCTATCCGTGATATCAGAGTCTATCTATATCTGCAGGCTATCGGAACTTTCCTTATTGGGCTTCTCTTTCAGAATGTTTCAACACACGAAGATTACAACATTCTAAAATTGCAACTCCGATCAACTTGTACCACCTTTTCAAGTTCCAAACATTGTTGTTGTTGATGATTTCCACGTGTCTCAGAGTGGGGTCTACAATACCACTAATGTGGGGGGCCTTTTCACTAACCCTTGATCAAATCTTATGTGCATTGTTGACGTGGATCATTGATCCTTCATTGATCAACAATCAACATTCATCCTTGACCTGCATATGGAACTTCAATCCGATGGCTCTCATGCATCTCCTCATAATCCAACGATCACCCTTCAACCTAAGACTTATACCAATTCTTAGAGCATAGGGCTCCCTCTGTCGGAGTGTCTCTAGATTTAGAGCTCCAATGGTCACCTTCCTCCAGTAGGATGTCACTACGTGTCACCTTTGTATCCAAATATCTTGGTTACTCTGAATCAATCCTGGCCATCGGTCGAGGTTATATTTCGCTTCTTTTGAATCTCCAGATGCCCGCTTTATTGCTGCCACATGGATGCTTTGATGACCATTGATCTCCTATGTCTCTTGATCAATCTAATCTGTTGATCATAACTCTTCGTCGAAATTTCTTCTATTCGAGAACTCTAAATACACTAAGTTCGAAATACCTTCTTCCTTTCCTCGAAATCCAAATGAAGAACGCTCATCGTCATCAATCTGGATAGACCTTTATCCCAGATTTAATCTTGGGCATCAATTACTTGCATTAAATTTTGGCTTTTCCCCAATGTGAAAATGATATAGATCATTGATCTAACAATGATCAACAATTGATATTTTTCCTTAGTCTCGATCAGATGATCTTCAATCTGATGGTTGATATGGATCCCAACAGGGATTAGAGGACTATTGTTTCTCGATCACCAACCTGCGACACACAAATTAGGAGAACTAAACATGCAATAATGCTCCAGAATTTTGTCCTACCACATGCATTAATAAATTAATTCTTCATATATTAACCATTGAAACCTACAACACTCCATCTTTGCAGAGATTCAATACACACAATAGTAGACAAAGTTATTCCCTGAACACTTGAAATAGAGTGATTCTCCTATTTGATTGTGCACACACTATACATAGTGTTTACATAAAGCCTTTCTTCCTTAATGGCCTTTTACTTTCTCACACTCTTTCACCTGATTCTCCATTCAATTGTCCACATTCCTTGGCTTGTTCTACATTCATTTGGCCACCACTCTCATGCTCGAAAGCTTACAATTTATTTACAAAGGTTCTGAATCCATAATTGGTTCATATCTTAACAATCCTTCCTAAATTAACCTCCAGGATACTTAGATCCAAAATATCTTCAAAACAACCCCTAGGATCTCTATAGATCCTCAAAATCCTCATGGGACCTAAATCTCAACCAAATATTTCGAGAAAAAACCAATTACATATTCAAATTATACAAGCTTTCTAGAATTCCTTCAAACATAGGAATTTTCTCAATTAAACAATTAAATTCAAATAATTCCAAGACCTCTATATCTAACTAGATGTGCTTGGTTTGGGGGGCAGGATGCTCTTGCATCAGAGATGAAGGTGTTTGTTATCGCACAATATTTAGCTTGGGAAAATCCCAACCAAATCCATGGAAGTGTGACAAGTATGGGAGTACCTACTCACTGTCACCTTAGATAGACGCTCCCCTCGCTTTAGTGATGATGATGTCACCACAAGGGGGGAATCTCGATGACCCTAGGGGGATTGAGATGGAAAGAGAGATGATGATAAATTAATACCCCTATAGGCCAAGTTTGGAGGAGGAGTAAGGCTTAAGAGTGAGTTTTGCATATGGTAGATGGTTGCCAAGTATTTTGTACCTGCAAAATAGTGTTAGCCCTACCCAAAATAAGACAAACGATGGATATAAAATCCTTAAACGAAAGGGGATCAAGAAAGAAACCTCGTTGTCCCAAATTTATTCAGTATGGAAATATATAAATCAGAAATGTAATATTTTAATATCTGCAAATTTAACCATCCAAAATCTAGTACAAGATATCAGAAATAAAGCTAGCAATGACTAGTCAAACTTCCAATGATTAGAGCAAGACTTTGGTGGTGATTAGTGGTTGTTATATGATGTTATCATAAATTTATTATGACAGCCAAGTGTCTATAGCAAATAATTGCTACAATAGAAAATTCTAGCCACCAAAATCAACAAACAATCCACCCAAATGATAGCCAATAACAAGTAGTTTAATAATAGTAGCTTGTAAGCAAATTTCAGCAGTAGAATAGTGAGCAATGAATGAAGAAAAGATGATTTTTCAGCAGCCCTAATGGCTTTATTTTAATTTATAACAACAAAGATAACTACTTGGTTGAACTAGATGCCATTAGGGCACAAGAAAGTTTGTAGCATGAAGAATAGATTCCAACTTGAACAATTGCAATATCTCCAATTTTCACGTATAACAATGCAATGATTTTATATCTCCAATGCGAAAAAGACTAGTGTCTTGTCAATTGGGTTATGCAATCTCTTGTGTAAGAGCTAGGGTTTGTTACTTCTCTAGGGGTGTAAGCATTTTTACTCCCTAGAGCAAACAAAATCTAGCAAGGTAAATCTAGGAGGGTGTAATCCCTTTTAGTCCTCCTAGAAACCTTTTCAATGTAGCTTACTCAAGAAAATAATGATAGATATTAGTGGAGGGTGTATTCCTTTATACTCCTCCAAGGTTTTAGACTATTTAAGCTTGAAACAAGGAGAAACAACACAATTAATGAATAAATTCCTTACCAATTCCAAGAGAAAGCATGAAGAAACCCTCTTTTACCAAGAATATTCCACCACAAAAGCAAGAACAAGACATCCAAGAGATAGTGCTAGACTTCCTTCCAACAAATAAATAACAAGCATCCAAATAGTACAAAAGAGGGAGAGATATGCGATTTTCCCAAGTAGGGTGAAAATTTCAGCCAAGAAGTATGTAATTCTCAAGTGAGTTATGTTCAAAATGACAATGGGGTGACCTCTTTTTATAGGAGGTCACCTAAAACCAATTTTTCCACAATTCAAAATGTCAAAAACAAATTAGGGAGACCAACCTCCTCCATTTTCCTTCACAACTTTAAAATTCAAAATTACAAAAATAAAATCCCCTTTTAGGGGCGACGTCGTGCCCTAAAAGGTTATGTAGGGCCTCTAGGAGAGACGTTGAGCCTTTGATGAAGAACATGGGGCCTCCAAATGCCATAAATCATGCCACCAAGTGCTCTAGCACGTGTCAAGTGCCTCTCTCTCCATCAAACCAAGTTGCACCACCATGAACCATGAAACGCCCATCAAAACCCTAGCCCATGTGATCTCTAGGGAATCAAATGTGACACTTTAGGCCTCCCAAGGCAAACAATTGGGTGCAAGAAACTGGAGTGTAATCTCCTCATGCCATCTAAGTTCCTCCAAAGTCAATGTTCCCTCTCTAATGTATCAAGATATAAGGGGTGCATCATCCAACCTGTGGGCTTCATGCCCCAAATGAAGGTCCAAGTGACCTTGTGCCTTCATGAAAAGACTTCCACCTATCGAGGCCCTGCAAAGACAAACATATTCACCCTCCAAGGCTCCACAAGTCACAATATCATTCCAAATAATCCATATCTAATAAAACAACCACTCAAACAAGCGCATCAAATCCCCCCTTTTCAAAATAAACAAATACTCAAATACCTTATAAAACTTGCCAAATTTAAGTATGGGAGGGTTGTCATGGTGACCTATTGGGTGAACCAATTCCTCAAGTAGAGGATGCTTCCGAGGAGAATCATGATAGACTTTTAAGTATGGGGTTTGATGACATGCAAGGGCTCGTATTGTCTGATGTATGGGTGCCATTGTTGAGGGCTAGCTACATCATTTTCCTCTTTTTGTTTTTAAAGCATATTTTTCCAAGCCCTTTATTATTTATTTTTCATGTGATCCCAAGTTGAAGACAATAAGGGGCACTAAAAAAAAGGAAATGCATAGCCCACATATGCTCTACCTTGGTTTACATGATTTTCCAAGTTGAAGTCAATAAGGGGCACTAAAAGGAAATACATGGCCCACAAATGCTCTACCTTGAAAAGCATGATTGATCAATTAGTTATTTATTTTATGGGTCCCTCATTTTCTTTTGAAGAGGAGTTTCATTGCTCTTGGGATCCCAAGGCGATATTTTATTGCATGATGTTTTTGCTAGTGTACATCTGAGCCTAGTGGCCCCTTCTTCCCATGAAATGAGGTGCATGCCCTTCTTGGGTCAATAAGCCTGAAAACCTAAAAGAATGGGAAATGGAGGGGAAGAAGTAATGGAAAGTGGCAAGTATGAGTGGGAATCGTACGATAACCCTTCAAGGAGACCCCCCAGTAGCAACCATTTCCCTGAAGGTGGCCACTTACTAGGAAACCATGTCAACCACCAAGGTGAAATAAGGAAAAAGGCATAATTTTCAAGCAAACATTTTCAAAATCAAGAAAGAACTCTCTACAACATGTTCAATGCCTCATTTATTAGAATGACACTTACCACAACACTAGACTTGTTACCTCATGGAGAAAGATTTGTCATCCTCTTTGAGCCAAGCTAGGTGTGGTGGACTATGCTACCATAGATCGAATGGTGATGTGTCATATGATAGGGGCCTATGCTTGTTCATTTTCCTCTCAGTACTCCATTTTTGCAACCTGAGGGCCTCAATATATCATCTCCTTAATTATCCCTGGGAATGGAGGATAACAATGTTCATTTGTATGTGCATGAAAATGTACACCTCCCACTGCCTACATACCTTTATAATATAATTCATTTATCTTCACTCTCCAACTCATGGATACTAAACATTAATTCCACTAAATATTCTTCAACATCCACCACACACCCGGGTTAAAATGTTTATTTATATATATACATAAATACACATCTCCCACCTACCCCACCTCTTTTATATATATATATATATATATATATATATATATATCCACCACACACCCTCATAATAAGTAAATATTTATTTATATATACACACAAATACACATCTCCCACCTACCCCACCTCTTATATAACCTTATATTTAACTAGTTTTTAATATCCATCCATGAAAAAAGTGAAGACAAGTTATATATATATATATATATATATATATATATATATTGGTGCCACTCATAATATAATATGGATTTCCACGTCCAATACATATGTGGTAACAAATTGGCACATATCAGTCTCCATGAGTGAGGCATCAAATACTTTAATATGTCAATTCTTCATATACTTTAATATTTCAATACATATGTGGTAACAAATTGGCACATATCCCTCTCCGTGAGTGAAGCATCAAATACTTTAATTTGTCAATTCTTCAAATACTTTAATATGTCAATTTAAATGTTTTGGTGTCAATCAACAACTTATTAAAGACTATGTATGGGCCGGTGCCTACCTCAAACTTATTGTCCCACACTCTTGGCTCTTTGTATGTAGTGAATCAGCCATACCTAATCATTGCGTTTTCTCATTACCTCAACTTTCAAAAACATACCTAGCAATACCTAATCATTGCGTTTTCTCATTACCTCAATTTTTTACCAATCATATCTTTATATTATCTTTAAAGTATTATGGATGAGGTTAATTGGTTAAAGTCTAAAATTTTCATGGTAGAAATCTATGTTTAAATTTCAAAGAGATGTACCATGTTAATGTGGAGATGGTGTTTGTATTTCCTCATAAATCAATAAAAAAATTTATTTACCCAAAAAAAATTATATTTTTTTGTCTTTTCTCTATTCTTTTGTTTTTTTCACACTATAAATCCAATCTTCTCTATTTATAATAATCACATGAATAATGACTAAAAAGCGATGAATATTTTTTAGAAACCATATATTGAAATATAAAACACAATACAATTTAAAAACAAGCAAGTAAAAAACACAAATAATAAAAAATTATCTCATTTTATCATCTATTAACACTTTTTTTCAACATTATAACACTTTGAGTGCTTCTTCAATATCAAATATTGGAGAAAACTTAAACCTATTAGTAAATTTTAAATCTAACTTAAAGAATACAAGTTTTTCACTATTTTATACCCAAAAAAGTTGTTGAAGAGGATCAACTAACATAAATATATTTAACTTTCAATAACACAACAATTAACACTTTCAATGCATAATTCAACACCTACAAGAAACTAACATATATCTTAAAGATTAAAAAATACACAACCAACCAAACAATTCAACCTTAAAATGTTGATAAATGTTTTGACCAAATTTATTATTTTTAACTTTTTGAACATTTTACTATCCAAAACCTAATCTAAAAATTTAATCAAACATCATTTGTATTAAAATAATAATACTCATAATAATAATTTAATAATTAAAGGTGGAAATATTTTTAAATTTAATTTAATAAAAAATCATTTTATATAAAAAAATTAATATTAATAATAAAAAGTTCAAATATTTTATAATTTAAAAAAAATCAAAAATCATTTTATATAAAAAAAATCTTAATATCAATAGAAGGTTGAAATATTTTATAAAAAAAAAAGTTATATGTTTATATATATAAATGTATTTTTAAGAAGTGTTAGCTCAAGTAGTTTTGAGCCACACTAAAGGTATTTAGGATGCCACTATTCATGTATTTTGTAATAGTGAGGAGATGTTGAAATCCATGATGTAACACTATTCATGTATTTTGTTGTAATAGTCAGTGGATGTGGATGTGGAAATCGTGGGTGTAATTTGATTGATTTAAAATTATTATAATTTTTTTAATAAATTAATATTAAATTAAATTATTTTAAATTTTAATTATTTAATATTATTAATTGTTATTTATGATAAAGATCGTATGTTTCATTTTTTTAATTTATTTGTAGTTTTTAAAATTAGATAAGTATTATTTTAATTTGTTATTTAAATGTATTTTGGAAAAATAATTATTTTATATAAGTGTTAGCTTGTTATTAAGTTAAATAAGTTGAAAATATTATTTTATTACTTATTAATATTTAAAAATATGTGGAAAATAAAATAAAATAAAAACACATACTTAGGTATTTTTATGTGTCATAGCGATATTTCTTATGGGTGTAAATGTTTGTCCCGTTTTCTTGATCATAAGTATCATTCTATGTGACAATACATGCACAACAAAGAAGGGACAGTCGTTTTGTCTACTATTTGCTAAATCCATGCAACAAAGAATGGATATCCATTTGCATCACCCATTTTATTAGCAATTTATCCCAAGAGTAGTCTAGTAATGCATATTGTTGGCATTATTGATTTTTTGTTGTCATTGATGGAAACATGAGTCAAACATATACAGTAATAAGAGAAAAAGAAAGATCACCTTGGGGAAGAAGCAATTCATGATCATTGTTGATCACGATAAGATCAACAATGATCTTATGTTCCTAAAGTTCACGAAAAGTAGCATGCAGAGAATTCACGTACGAAAGGAATAATGAAGCACAAGAAATTAAGAGCTCGGGAGGGTTAGCGACTAAAGATCAATGCATAAAAGAATGCACAAATAGTTATTAAAATCTCAGGAGAAATAGCGATGAACAGATTAGAAAGAAGAACATTGAACACTTTCAGAACTGTAAGGAAACTCTGTTACAGTTGGTCAAAATCTCAACCGTTGATCGAAACCAAGTGAAAGGAGAGTGTAAGTTTCGACACTATTCCAATTCTCCACTTCAGCGATTACTAGAGACAAGGAAGAATCCACGAAATCATGAAGTCATGAAATAAACGCCAATCATCGATCAGGAAGGAGCTTTAGATGAGTTCTCAACTGTTAGATCAAGATTTAATTTAGAATTAAATGTTGACCGTCAATATGGAATGGAAATGTTGAACTGTCAGATCATACTAAAGGAAAGAAGGTGGTCAACTTTGACAGTGACCACTCTGACGATAAGAAGTTCAAAAAAAATAAGAATACCCAAAGGTTGGAGCCCCGAAGTCCCGAAGTGAATGAGGGCCATCAGATCTGGGCAATGCATGGTGACCGTTGGATGAGGATAGGTGGGTCCAATGGTGGTCAACTATGGCATTGACCACTCCTACAAAAAGAATTATGAATCATGTAGGAATACCCGAAGGCCAAAGCCCTGAAGTCACGAACTCTCGTCGATTGTCAGATCAAAGGAAGAGCTGGGAAATCTCATCGACCGTTGATTGACATCAAGTGGAAGGATAGAGTAAGGATTGAAATCTTGAAGTCCGGAYGTAACTCTAATTGTTGATCCAATTCGGGACCATTCTCGATTGTTGGATAAAGTAGTGGAAGGATATGATAAGCAGGGCCAAAGGCATGAAGTACCGGAGTAAACAGAGGTCGTCAGATCAAGACAAGGAAATATCAAATTGTGGAAAAACATATTCGGCACTTTGGTGATGATTGAAGGTTGATATAAAAGTGAAAAAATCTCGGAGTAACGAAGTATCAAAGCCACGAAGTGAAAATCCATGATCCAAGAGGGAGACATGTGGCAGAAGACAAAGATGACATGTGACCCAATCAACTGGTGAAAAGTGTCAAGGTATAGTTGGCACATTAGGTATACGAAAGTCACGAATCAAGGTGACACCTGGCAGCCACTCAGTCAATTCCATGTCAATAGTGACGTCAGCATGCCACGTCACTCCGGGATTACAACCTTTGGGGATATCTAGATTCTCCTACCAACAAACATGTGCGAAGTGTCGAAGGCCGAAGTCACAAAATTAATGTTAGTTGTTGATCTAAGATCCACCGGAATATCTCTTGATCGTCTGATCGAGTACAATGAAAGGATATGGTAAGACCGATGGTAAGCGATCATCAGTACTTTATGACCTATTCGACATGTAAACACTCTAAAGGGATTAAACTACTTCAGAGTTTGATTAACCCGGAGTCTCAGAGTCACGAATAGTTTAATACCCGAAAAATGGGAACTTCGTTTTCCTAAGTCTACGGTCCTAGCTCCAGGTCATGTGAAGGTTATTAAGAAAATCGAGGGGCCAATTTCAAAAGCTATATGAAAAATATGAGTTAAAGCCTTTGGTTCTTAGCCTAAAGGAATATGACAAATAATTTCAACACGGAGTGTGTATACGCACTTTGACGAAATTTACTCCAGAAGAATTGGAAGACTGCAAAGTCCGGAGTCATGAATCACCGAAGTCCCAGAGTGAACAAGAACCCTCCACTCAACCATAGATTAATTCATGATTGTCGATTTGTTTTATTCTCGAGGATAATGTTGAAATCGTCATATTAGCGCCTGTTGGGAATTATGTTTGGTCATGGGTTATAGTCTCATGATAGAGGAATCGAGATTAAAGTAGAGACACTAAGAGCAACACTTAACTGGATAAGCTCGTGGTTTTGATCCCATGTTCATTTGAACATTAGTTTGAAGGAAGCGCCTCATACATAATTCATTTTTGTAAACAACTTAAGGCATGTAGAGTAATTTGACAAAGATTAACACCATAACAATACAAAGAGCAAGTAAAAGCTCGTATATGATCTGTTGGTGAACTTGGGAACAAAGCAGAAGCATGGGAACAAGATAATGATTTGGTCCATATATGTGATCAACTCATGAGGACAAAATTCGAATCAAGATTAGTCTTCTAATTAAATTGAAAAACTTACACGATAATTAATGAATAAAAGAAAAAGATTATTTATGTTAAATTTAAATGAAGAGGTGCAATGGTTCGTGTCAAAAAGACACGATGGTTCAATCCTACACCTATTGAAATACTATATAAACCACAAGTGGTGGTGAATCTAAGTGTGTCTTGGTGGTGAATCTAAGTTCATTCTATCAGGTCGGTGCATGTTTACAAGTTGAGTCTTGTTATGAGGGTTGGATTCCTCACATCTCAGTTGGATATGAGATCAACAAGCTGGGTCTTGTTATGAGGGTTGGATTCATCATTTCTTACTTGGATCTGAGAACTACAAGCTGGCTCTTGTATCAAAGATTTGGATCTCTCATATTCAATTAAAGTTGAAGATATTAAAGGATTGATTTTATATGTATTCATTCAAGTTAAATAAATAAAAGAATGATAGTTTATCTACTTCATATAGTTTGTGTTATACATGTTTATGAATAATTAATGGAACTACATATATATTATTCAGTTAATTTATTTAATCTATGAAAGTGTGAAAAGTAGCCAAAAGTTCAAGACATTGATTCACCCCCTCCCTCTCAGTGTTAGTGTGTATTTTCAACAATTGGTATCAGAGAAGGTTCCTTCGACGTAGTTTAAACATCAGAAGGTAGATTCTGAATAAATGGGTGGAAAAATGGCTCTCTCCACAAATGAAGCTCCCTTATTTGATGGAACAGACTACTCTTCATGGAGGGAAAGAATGAAACCGTATCTGTAGTCAAGAGGATCTAGTGTTTGGGATTTAGTAGTATCTAAACCTTGGTACTCAACTACCTCAAAGAAAAAATACAAAACTGCAAAAGAAGCAAAGAAAAATAATTCAATAGCATTAAAGGTAATCCAGAATGGAATGTCATACCAAGTCAAAGAAAATATGGGGCATTGCACCTCTGGTAAAGTACTATGGCTTTAGCTAGAGAATTCTTATCAAAATAAAGAAAAAAACAAATAAATGGAGAATTCCAATCAGTTTATAGAACAAAACAAATAAACGGTGAAATCCAATCAAATTAAAGAACAAAACTCAGAAATAGAAAAATCCAATCAGATTAAAGAACAAAACTCAGAAATGGAGAAATCAAATCAGATTGAAGAACAAAATATAGATAAAGAGAATTATGATCAGAATAAAGAATAAAACACAGAAGAGGACAATTCCATCAAATAATTTATGCAAACCCCATTCATCAACAGAGAAGACTACTACATCAAGGAATTGATGAATACCTCAGTATTCACTAAAGAAAAACTATTAAATTTTAAGACTGATATTATAACTACATTTTAAGTGATTAGTATGGAACTAGGAAATGGTCTATATATTGAAGTTACTGAGGATGTTCTTGACTAGCTTGAATACATAGTTATGTGCACTTTTGGAGAGTTGGAAAAACTTCAAAAGAAAGATATGTTGCTAATACAACAGTTAGATCAATCTAACCATGAAGAGCATGAACAAAAGATTTAGCTAGAAGGAAAAGAAGAATAAATCAAAATATTGAATACCGAAGTTGCTAATTTAACAGAAGAAATGGAAGAATTGAAGACACATGACAATAAAAGCAAAGAAGTACTAGAAGAGAAAAAAGAAATGATCATCTATCTAAAAACTGAACTTAAAGAAGCTAAGAAAAATGAAGAAGCCCAGAAGATCCAATTAACTAAAAGGGAAGAATCATGCCACAGGTTGGAATTGGAAGCCATCAACCTCAAAATGGTTTAGCTAGAAAACAAGGAAGAAATCAAAATATTGAAGAATGAATTAGTTGATCTAACAAAATATATAGAAGAGTTAAAGACATATGACAAAACTAATAACTACACAGAATTATTGGATGGTATAGAAGAAATGATCATCAATCTAAAGACTCGACTTGAAGAAGCTAAGGAAAAAAAAGAGACCTTGAAGATTCAATTAACTAAAAAGGAAGAAACATGTCACATGTTGGAAATGGAAGTTATCAACCTCAAAAAGAAGAATGAAAAGACAAAATCAAATGTCAAATTCCAGAACATATCAACTATCCTAGATAGGATCTAGAACATTCAAAGACCAACTAATGAAAAAACCGATCTTGGATACAATAAGAAAGAAGAAGGTGGAAAATGGAGCACCATTCAAAAACATGATAAAGGATCATACTCCTAAAAAAAAGGTATAGTCACAAACCTAAAACAAACCATGAAATTTTTCAAGGAAGGAAGTTATAAAAGTCAAAAACAAGAAACATATCAAAAGAAGGACTTCTCATGTCACAACAGACTCAAGTATGGAAGCACCTTCAATTGTTATTGTTTTTCTTGTAATAACTTTGGTCACAAAGCATTGAAATGAAAGAGTCATGAAAAGAAAAATTATGGAAGGTCCAATAACTTAATGATATGTTGGATATGCAATTATGTTGGCCACACAACAAAGTTTTTTCATACAATGAGATGTTACAACTGTGATAGGTTTGGTCACAAATCCAAAAACTGCAGAAAATCAAGTAGTCAATCCATGAGAAATAATTCATACAAGTTAGGAAGAAAATATATTGAAGGTTGGAAGAAAATAAGAAATGACAAATCTCAAAGAACAAATTTAGAAAAGAAAGATCCAACAAACAAAATATCTCATGAAAAGGTATGGAGAAGAAAATCTGGAATAGAAAGCAAGAAAGATGACCTGGCATCTGAAAATGAAGAAATTGATAACAAGAAAATGATGGGTGAAATTCAGAGATTTGAATATGAAATGGATCAAATTCAGTAAAGGAGAGTTCATAAAGAAGAAGATGACACAATAGCAGATCTTGACGATATCATGCAGATCAAGAGTACACTAACCAATAAAATAAAAATGCAAATAGAAAATCCCAAAGAAGAAAATGAAGAAGCTTCACTTACAGAGAACAATGATTATAATGATGAATCTTCAATATCATATCAACCAGAAGAATTGAGCAATGAAAATCTTGGAAGTTTTTCAATGTTATTTTCATGAACTACTAAATTTCCTCTCAACGGAAAATATGAATAAAAGGAAGGAGGAAGGATTTTACAACATGATTTGGTGTAAGTACTACAAAATACTACTGAAGTATGGTATGATCTAAACCCAATGAGGAATTTCCAAAAGAATGAAAAACTTATGAAGGGGACTTAACAAACAACATATAAAAGGACCAATTCAATCTTATTTCTAAGGGATAAAAGTTGAATTTGGTTTCTGTAGAGTCGAAGGGCCATGAATAAGATATTAAATTGGTTGAAGAATGGAAATTAAATTAATTGGTATTGATCAATGGTATTCTTGTGAAAGATCATAATATCAATAAGAATAAAGAAACAGATCAAGAAGATTAGTAAGATTCACACCCTTGTCCTTTAGGACAAAGGAGAAGACATTAAAACCCTATGAAACAGTAAAAACGCAGGGGGAGTATTTAATTTGGTCATCAAATGACGAAGTAATTGGATTAAGTTTAAAAGACTTAATCACTACAAAAAATTGGTATCAATAAGACTACCTATTTGAACATAAAATCCCAAGAGATTGAGATAACAGCTGACACATTCACAGGGGGAGAAAAACAGTAAAAGTTTAACTCTTTGTCATTGATGTCAAAGGGGTAGAAAAACAATCAAACAAATTTGATATCAGTATTTGGTATAAGTAAAAGTTCAATCCTCCAAACCTGAAAATGAGATCAGTGATAGGGGGAGAAAAAGTAATTGCTTTACAGATATGTTGCCCTCAATGCCAAAGGGGGAGATTGTTGGCATTATTGATTGTGTGTAGTTATTGATGGAAACATGAGTCAAACATATACAATAATCAGAGAAAAAGGAAGATCGCGTTGGGCGGAAGAAATTCGTGATCATTATTGATCACGATATGATCAATAGTGATCCTATGTTCCTAAATCCCAGGAAAAATAGCATGCAGATAATTCATGTACAAAAGGAATAACAAAGCATAAGGAATTAAGAGCTCAGGAGGGTTAGCGACTAAAGATCAGAGCATAAAAGAATGCACAAACATTTATTAAAATATTAGGAGAAATAACGATGAACAGATCAGAGAGAAGACCATTGAACACCCTTAAAACTATGAGGAAACTTTGTTATAGTCAGTCGAAATATCAACCGTTGATCGAAACCAAGTGAAAGGATAGCGTAAGTTTCGGAACTTTGCCAATTCACCACTTCGGCAATTATTGGATATAAGGAAGAATCTAAGAAATACTAAAGTCATGAAATAAACACCAATCATCGATCAGGAAGGAGATTCGAATGATTTCTCAACTGTTAGATCAAGATTTAATTTAGAATTAAATGTTGACCGTCGATCTGGAATGGAAATGTTGAACCGTTAGATCGTACTAAAGAAAAGAAGGTAGTCAAATTCAACGTTGACCACTCTAGCAATAAGAAGTTGATAAAAAACAAGAATACCCGAAGGCCGGATCCCCAAATTCCCAAAGTGAATAAGGGCCATCAGATCTGGGCAATGCATGGTGACCATTGGATGAGGATAACAGGATCTAATGGTGGTCAACTTTGGCGATGACCACTCTGGCGAAAATAAGTATGAATCATGTGGGAATACCTGAAGTCCGAAGCCCCAAATTCACGAACTCTCGTTGACCGTCGGATCAAATTAAGATTTGAGAAATATTTCCAACCATTGATCGACATAAAGTGGAAGGATAGGGTAAGCTTTGAAATCCTGAATTCTAGAAGTAACGTTAATTGTTGATCCAATTCGGGACCATTCTCAACAATTGGATAAAGTAGTGGAAGGATAGGATAAGCATGTCCAAAGGCATGAATTCCCAGAGTAAACAGAGGTCATCTAATCCAAAAAGGATCCAGAGAAGGCTAAGAACAACTCAGAACTTACAAAGGCAACTTRGAACTCTCAGAATGGCTTTAGTAGGCAAAGAAAAGGGAAAAAATTAAAAGTTCCCAAAACTCAGTTAAAATGGCATGATCAYGAAGTGTGCTTTGCAAGTTTTCTAACGGCACAAACGTCTCGTCAAAAAGAGTTATGAATCAAAAGTTATAAGCAGTCAAAGTTCCAGGCAAACTTGGTCAAAAAGTCAAAAGGCCAAGGTGACACGTGTCACCACTACAAGGGTGACACGTGGCACGTCTGTACATATGAGTTGGCATGGGTAAGATGTGGAAACATAGTACAAGGTAATGGCAGACACGTGGGTGAATTATGTGGTGACAAGTGTCAGTCTCGTGGACAAATTATATGGTACCACATGGCCCAGTGATTGGATGCCATGTGGCACCCCTCCAATGGTTGGCATGACCAAAATTTTTATGACTCCACCAGAGTCAAACTCATGATCTCTCCCTATCCCAAAGGCCTCACACCTTCGCGCTAACCAATATACCATCATATGTTCCTTGTTAGTATTATGGTGTGGATTTTATTTAACCTTGAATGTTTATATGGGTGGAAAAGGGAAGGGGCTAGGCCTTCGGCCCAAACCCTGGTTCTATGTTTAAACCATGCGACCCTCCATACAGTATATATGTCATTTAATAACCACCCACCAAATATATCATATTCCGCCACACAACCATCCACCATTCCAGCCAACTATCTGCCACTCTAAATAGCCATTCCACCATTCTAGTGGTTGCCCGCTAAATATATCAAAGCACGCCAAAACTGTTGTAAACTGTCCACCAATTTTAGATCATGCACCAAATTTGGGTGGTAACTGTGTATTAAAATAGTGGAGTCTTCCATGGGATTCGACCCCCGGACCTCCGCCAACCTATGGCCTAAATATAGCTCTGCCTACCAGCGTGTCAAGCATCACACTTATTACATAACCGCTTGCAAATTTGTATAAGAAGGGGGTTCACCAGTGCATTTGGGAGACAAGATAGAGCACGAGAGAGGAGTTTGAGCATGCCCATATGGAATGTGTACGTACTGGGGCACGCTTTTTGATATTTCTCAATCATTTATTGCATGAGCAGTGGCACAGTAACTGAGGCAGAGGTGTCTCTTGGGTCAAAATGTGTCTAACTCGAATCGAGGCATGGAGAGAGTCATTTTTAGGTAAAAATATGCCACAAACGCAGTGGTGGTGTTAGTTTTTTAATCTGAGAAAATATTTTGTATCTTAACTCCAAAATGAGGTATACTTATGTATTTTTCCTGATTCTTTTGTGGAGTTAATAAAAAGACCTACCCATTTGAGAGCAGGACCAGGTGACTTAGTCCACCAGGGACGAACTCTGTTATCAATTTCTTTGTGTTAATATTGCATGATTATGTCTCTTTTATTTTGAGCTTTTTCTTCTTTATGGTGTACTTTTGTTTATGCTCATTTTATGCAATTCTTTAATAAGTCACCTGATGAAAAGATCCCGGATCATGTTGGTATCAGAGAAATCGTCTTTGACTTGAATTGTTGAGTATGAATTCTTACTAGGACCAAGAATAAGCAAGGTGAAGTAACTCTTAATACTTTCAATCCCGAAGTTGGTCGTGCATCCCGAAGGAAGAATATGGCAGAAGAGGACAAGCGTGATGAACAGGAGAACAACTTTCACATGGTATTTTATCGCTTGTCAAAAATGGTCGAATGAATGTATGGAGATTACGAGAAGAGGATGAAGAAGAAAGGGAAGAAAAAGGAAGCACCACCAGATGATGATGCTTTGGTAAAACAGGGGGCTGGAGGAGATCCTCCTGAGCCTCTATCTTCGCCTTCAAGTTATAGTTCTTCTTCCTCTGAGCATTCTCATCATTCTCAGCATTCTAACCTTAAAGCTTCTTTTAAGAAACCATTATTAAAGCTTGATGTAAAATTTTCTTTACCTATGTTTAATGGAGATGTTAATCCTAAAAATCTTATATATAATTGAATCTAACAGGTTGAAGTATATTGTTGTGCTCATCATATTGACGAAGAGGAAGTTAAAGTGCAACTGGCTTCTCTTCGGTTGGAAGGCACCACTCTCGTATGGTGGGAGAGCAAGCTACAGGACAGAAGTAAGTGTGGTAATATTCTTTCCTCATGGTCAGAATTTAAAACAGATATAAGGAAGCAGTTATATCCATTAGGGTATTTATATAAATCAATGATGGAATGGAAAACTTTGAGGCATAGTAAAGGTCGGACTGTACAAAGTTTCACAGAAGAATTTAGGAATAAATCTCTTGCATTGAACATTCCTTTGGATTCTTATGAAACTTTAATGAAGTATATTGGCACACTTCACAGTTATATCCGTCATACTTTGCTCGTGTTTAACCCCACTAGGCTTGACGAAGTTTGTGTGCAAGCCACTCACCTTGAGAACAGGGGGAAACATGTTCAAGAAGATTCCAAGAAGAAACCTTCCAATTTCCCACACAATACTTTCAAGAAGTTTAAAAGGAAGGACAAGAAGACCACTATAGTAACGAGAGAAAGAGGAAAAACATATTGCACTCATTGCAAGAGGAGCAATCACCATGAAGAACACTGTTGGAAACTACATCCATAAAAGAAACCGAAACAGTTCGGTGGAAAGGGGAAGACAAAGACTATTGTTATAGTGCAACAAGATCTTGGTTTTGAATCAGGAGATGAAGGAAAGATCACAACGGCTGGAGTACAAGGAAAATATTCTCTTCATGCTAGTTCAAGTTCCAATGATGAATATCAAATTGATGAACGAAAGAGGAATGGTTTATTTCATATCCGAGTTGTATCTAAGCATACTAAGATAGATACATTATTTGATATGGGTTCCCAAGTAAACTTGATATCTGAAGCACTTGTCAAGAAGATGGGTCTTGTAATGAAACCACATCCAAATCCTTACTTTCTTGGTTGGGTATGTGACAAAGCAAAACTTAATGTCACCAAACAATGTAGGGTCATATTTTATATTGCTTCAAAGTTGATTGATGAAGTGGATTTGAATGTTGTAGCACTTGATATGTGTGGCATAGTGTTGGGAAGTCAGTATATTTATGATAGAAAAGCAGTCTTCTTTCGTCATGAGAACAAATACCACCTTACTAAAGGGGGAGTGGAATATATTGTTAGAGCTCACAACATGAGGGTAAATACAACACTTGTTAGTGCAGGGAAAATGAAAAGACTCATAACAACTAATAAGAGGTATGTACTCATGATCGTTAAAGAGAAAGATGTCGGGACATCCAACGCTTTCCAAGGGTGTGATCCATCTCATAAAAAGGAATTAATTGATATTTTTTCTAAGTATGATGATATTTTTCAGGAACTAGATGGATTACCTCCTAAGAGGGAAATCCAACATGCGATACATCTTCAATAGGATTCTCCTCTTCCTAATGTGGGCATGTACAAGATTTCAGTTGTGAATATGACAGAGATCAAGAAGCAGGTACATGGCTTACTGGATCAAGGGGTCATCAGGCCCAGTTCATCTCCTTGTGGTTCTTCGATCGTGATGGTGCCAAAGAAGGATGGCAAATGGAGAATGTGTATCGATTACTGGGCTTTAAATAAAGTCACGGTGAAAAATCGATACCCTCTTCCTTGCATAGATGATTTACTTGATCAATTAAAGAATGTTGTTTATTTCACTAAGTTGGATTTGCACAGTGGATATCATCAAATCAAGGTTGAAAAATGGGATGCATGGAAGACTGCCTTTAAAACCAAACAAGGATTGTTTGAGTGGTTAGTTATGTCATTTGGGCTTTGAAATGCTTTGGCAACTTTCATGTGTGTGATGAATGATGTATTCAAGCCTTTCCTGGATGACTTTGTGATCATATATTTAGACGACATTATTGTTTTCAACGGGACTTGGGATGAACATGTAAGACATGTAAACCAAGTATTGGATACTTTGAAAAGGGAAAAGACGTATCCTTTGCATGCCTTAACCAGTGTGAAGAACACTTTTCAATGGGAAGGAAAGCAACAAAAATATTTCAACACTTTTAAGGAGAAGATCAGTACCACACTAGTATTATCACTGTTGAATCTTCAACATTCATTCGATATCGAGACAGATGCCATCCGATACGCCATGGGTGCAGTATTGATGCAATATCATAAGCCTATCTGTTACCACTCTGAGACTTTTCTACAACAATTTCATTTGGTAATCAAGTACAAGAAGGGTACAAGTAACAAGGTAGCCGATATGCTTTCTAGACCTCCTATTGTTTCTTCTATTATTTTGAAGAATACTTCTTTATCTCATTATAGCTATATAGAACAATATACCATCGATGAAGATTTTAAAGAAGTATATGAGAAGCTACCCCATGGTGCACAGGTAGAGAATTATTGTCTGCAGGGAAAGTTACTCTATCATGTTGGGAAGCTATGTATTCCTACTAGTGAATGAGTTCATGTGATACGAGAAGCTCACACTTCTCTTGTGTCTGGGCATTTTGGGGTAGGAAAAACTATGGCTCATTTGCAGAGGTTTTGTTATTGTCCTCAATTGAAAGAAATTGTAACTAAGTATGTAAAGGGGTGTGTGATGTGTTCCACTTGTAAGCCCACTAATACAAAATTGGGGCTATACTCACCATTTCTTGTTCCATCCCATCCATGGGAAAGCATTTCCATGGATTTTGTAGGGGGTTTACCAATGACCAAAGGGGGTCACGATTATTTGTATGTTGCATTGGATAGGTTCAGCAAGATGTGTATATTGATGCCATGTAAAAAGTAGATCACTACTAAGCAGACTGCTAATCTCTTTTTTCAGTATGTTTGGGTTCACCTTGGGTTACCCACATCCATTGTCTCGGATCAAGATACTTGATTCCTTGGGGATTTTTGGAATAGTTTGTGGAGAATGATGGACACCAAATTGAAGAGGAGCATTGTTTTCCATCCACAGACCGATGAACAGACAGAGGTGGTAAGCAAAACAGTGGTACTTTTGCTTTGAGGCTACTGCAACAAGCATCCTAAGTTATGGGATGAATAGATGCCCTATGAACAACATGCTTATAACTGATCTTTACATTCATCCACTTAGAGTTCACCTTTTGAGACATGTTTTGGGTACCTAATAAAGGTTCCTTTGGACTTGATGTATGGGAGAGATGTCGATGTGAAGGAAGAACAAACAAAGGATAGATCCCACAAGTTCATACAGAGGATTCAGCAGATACACCAGGCAGTCAGGGAACAATTGGAGAAGAGTCAAGCACAGTATAAAGCTCGGCATGACAAGCATAGGGTTGATCATCAGTTCCAGGTTGGAGACCGAGTATGGATTCAGATCAACAGGGAATGATTGAAGGGTGAAGGAAAGAAACTCAAGCCCATATGATATGGACCCTTCACTATTTTGGATAAAAGAAACACTAATTCTTTTTGTTTATATCTTCCACCTTATTTGCAAATTTACGTTGTTGTGAATGTAGAGAACTTGAAACTTTTTTAGCCTCTCGTGATCATGGATCGGGATGCAGAAGTTTCAATACCTCCGGTTGATGAGTTTGCACCTGAGTACTTGGATGAGTTGTAGGAATATATCATCCTGGACAGAAGGATGAGGACTTCACATAGGGGTGATGTTGATTATCTTCGAGTAGGCTTAAAGGGCACACATCTAAGCAAGGCAAAATGGATTGAGAAGGACAAAGTGAGGGGACTCTTCCCTCACTTACCTATTGACTAATGAAATCTTTTGGTGGTCCAAAAAGCTCTCGGTGGGAAGGCGTGATCCAAAAAGGATCTAGAGAAGGCTAAGAATAACTCAAAACTTACAAAGGCAACTTAGAATGCTCAAAATGGCTTCAACAGACAGAGAAAAGGGAAAAAAATTCAAAGTTCCCAAAACTCAGTTAAAATGTCATGATCGTGAATTTCTCTTCACAAGATTTATAACGATGCAAACGGCTCGTCAAACGGAGTTACAGATCAAAAGTTATAAGTGATCAAAGTTCAGGTCAAACTTGGTCAAAAAGTCAAAAGGTCAAGGTGACACATGTCACCATTGCAAGGATGACACGTGGCAAGTCTGTACATCTAATTTGGAACGGGTATGATGTGGCAAGATCGTACAGGATAATGGTACACATGTGGGTGAATTATGTGGTGACAAGTGTTAGTCTTGTGGACAAATTATATGATGCCACGTGGCCCAGTCATGGGTTGTCATGGGGCACCCCTCCAATGGTTGGCATGAACAAAAAATTTATGACTCCACCGAAGTCAAACTCATGACCTCTCCTTAGCCCAAAGGCCTCACACCTCCGCGCTAACCAATATGCCATCATATGTTCCTTGTTAGTATTATGGTGCGGATTTTATTTAACCTTGAATGTTTATATGGGTGGAAAAGGGAAGGGGCTAGGTCTTCAACCCAACCCCTGGTTCTATGTTTAAACCATGTGACCCTCCATACAGTATATCTTCCATTTAATAACCACCCACCAAATATAGCATATTTTTTCACACAACCATCCGTAATTCCAACCAACTATATGCCACTATAAATAGTCATTCCACCATTCTAGTGGTCGCCCGCTAAATATAGCAAAGCGCGCCAAAACTGTTGTAAATTGTCCGCCAATTTTAGAGTGCGCACCAAATTTGGGTGGTAACTGTGTATTAAAAGAGTGGAGTCTACAAGATTCTACCCCGAGACATCCGCCAACCTATGGCCTAAATATAGCTTTACCTACCAACACGTTAAGCATCACACTTATTACATAACCACCTGCAAATTTATATAAGAAGGGTGTTCGCCAGTGCAGGAACAGTGGCACGATAACCAAGGCAGAGGTGTCTCTTGGGTCAAAAATTGTCTGACTTGGATCAAGGCATGGAGATAGTAATTTTTAGGTAAAACAACGCAAAGAATGTAGTGGTGGTATTAGTTTTATGATCTAAGCAAAGCTTTTGTAGCTTAAATCCAGAATGAGGTATACTTATGTATTTTGCCCGATTTTTTTATGGAGTTAATAAAAAGACCTACCCATTTGAGAGAAGGACTCGGAGACGTAGTCCACCAAGGTCAAACTCTATTATCAAGTTATTTGTGTTCATATTGCATGATTATGTCTCTTTCCTTTTTAGCTTTTCCTTCTTTATGGTGTACTTTTGTTTATGCTCATTTTATGCAATTCTTTAATAAGTCACCAGACGAAAAGATCTCGAATCACCGTCAAATCAAGACATGGAAAGATCAAACAGTGGAAAAACATATTCAGCACTTTGGCGATGATTGAAGGTTGATATAAAAGTGAAAAACTCTCAAATCCATGATGTATCGAATCCACGAAGTGAAAATCCATGATCCAGGAGGGAGACATGTGCCAGAAGACAAAGATGACATGTGGCCCAATCAGTTGGTGACAAGTGTCAAGGTCTCATTGGCACATTAGGTATATGAAAGTCACGAATCAAGCTGACACGTGGTAGCCACTCATCCAGTTCCACGTAAACAGTGACATCAACATTCCACATTACTCCAGGATTACAGCCTCCGGGGATATCTCACGTCTCCTACCAACAAATATGGCTGAAGCGTCGAAGGCCGAAGTCGCAAAATTAATGTTAGTCATTAATCTAAGATCCATGGAAATATCTATTGATCATCTGATAGAGTACAGTGGAAGGATAGGGTAAGACCGATGGTAAGAGGTCATCAATACTCTATGACCTATTCGGTACATAAACACTCCGGAGCGATTAAACTACTTCGGAGTTCGAGTAACTTAGAGTCCTGAAGTCACGAATAGTCAAATACCTGGAAAGATGGAAGTCTGTTTTCCTAAGTCTACAATCCTAGCTCCAAGTCATGTGAAGGTTATTAACAAAATCTAGGGGATAATTTCAAAACTATATGGAAAATATGAGTCAAAACCTTTGGTTCTTATCCTAAAGTCATATGACAAATAATGTCAATAGGGAGTGTGTATACGCACTTCGACGAACTTTACTCTGGGATAATTAGAAGATTGTAAAGTTCAGAGTCACAAATCACCGAAGTCCCATAGTGAACAAGAATTGTCCACTCAACCATAGATTAAGTCATGATCGTTGATTTGTTTTATTCTCGAGGATAATGTTGAAATCGTCGTATTAGCAACTGTTAGGACTTACGTTTGGTCATGGGTTCTGGTCTTATGATAGAGGAATAAGGATGAAAGAAGAGACGCTAGGAGCAGCACTTAAATGGATAAGCTCATGGTTTTGAGCCCATGGTGATTTGAACATTGGGTTGAAGGAAGCGCCTCATACAGAATTCATTTTTTTAACAGCTTAAGGCATGTAGAGTAATTTGACATAGATTAACACCATAACAATACAGAGAGCAGGTAAAAGCTCGAATATGATCTGTTGGCGAACTTGAGAACGTAGTAGAAGCATGGGAACGATACAATGAGTCGATCCATATTTGTGATCAACTCATGAGGAAAAAAATTGAATCGAGATTAGTCTTCTAATTAAATTGAGAAACTTACACAATAATTAATGAATAAAAGGAAAAGAGTATTTATGTTAAATTTAAATGAAGAGGTGCAATGGTTCATGTAAAAAAGACACAATGGTTCAATCTTATCCCTGTTGAAATACTATATAAACCACAAGTGGTGGTTGATATAAGTGTGTCTTGGTGGATATA